>SNQJ01S0012808.1:18191-43543 GCA_010110895.2 Picea sitchensis
AGTCAGTGATCTGCATGCTATATATGTAACCCCCATTTGTTTGTTAAGAGATAAAAACGTTTTGTGTTGTGTGAATTAATTCTTCCAATTTTTAACTACTGTAATTATGTTGAATAGTTTAAAGAGAATGTATTACATGGTGATTAGTGAAATCGAAGTTAAAATTTCACATCTTGCTTGCACTTTAAGGAAAGTGCATATGATCACTCAAAACTAGTAATGTGCTCATTTTAGAGCACAAACAATGCCTATTTATGAAACTATTGACTAAGTAGTTTCTAGTTGTAAATACCATCTATCCATGAACTTTAATGGTACTAGAAAAGTTGCTCCATAAATTTCTTTTTAACCAATTATTAACCCTAACCAATTATTAGCACCCAAGTGTATTTGCATAATTATACCATCTATCCATGAACTTTAATGGTACTAAAAAAGTTGCTCTATAAATTTATTTTTAACCAATTATTAACCCTAACCAATTGTTAGCACCCAAGTGTATTTGCATAATTATGGTAATGGTTGAATGTATTTGAAACTAGATTTTGTTGAAATGGTACATTAAAGAAAGAATAAAAGAATAAATTATTCTCAATGTTTTTTCTATTTTTTTGGGAGTGTCTTTTTTAGTTTTACTATCCTTCACCTATACAGGTGATTAGAGAAGAATTTGGGGCTGATTTTATATCCCTTACATATATATATTCGCAAAAGTAAGCAAGGTGTTTGTTGAGTTGCATATAGATTGTCTTTCATATTTCCTTTCAAAATTATCATACTCATCAAATTCAAATACAAAACTAATGTGCTTTCTACTTCTGTTTATTGGTCTTTCTGGATATATAATATTGAAAATAGCTAAAATAAACAATATTAGAATTTTGAGATTGATCCATGAGACACCATTGTCCATACTTATTTGGAATTGGGTGGGTCCCTAGAATAAAAAAGGGTCGTAAGGTCAAACCCCCAACATGTAGTTTCCCTAAGGTTGTCCCTAATCTTTATTAACTTAAGATCCAACATTTTGTTGATTTCCATGTTAGCAAACTAGTCTGCATTATTTTGACCTTCTCTTCTAATGCGACAATAGACAATGTTTCTATTAGCTCTAGCTTGTTTATAGACCACATTTTTATTGACTAATTTATCTTGTATAAACCATGGACATTCATTTATTTTGTTCAATAAAATGTCAATGATGAGCTTGGAGCCCCCTTCCACCTCAATGTTTTGAACTCCTATATTGAGGCATAGTTTAATAACTTTCAATAAGGATTCGATTTCAACTTGGTTATTTCTTCTTTCACCTAAGAATTTGTTGTATATTATAAACATTCTACTAACTTTTTCTCTAATTGCTCCTCCCCTACCCATTATCTAGGATTTCCTCTAGTTGTGTCATCAAATTTTCATTTTGTCTAGTTTTGTGTAACATCCCCATTATAATCCCCTATTTAATTAATGCTTATGTATATATAATGTGTGGTTGAAAGAGATGTACTACGAAAATTGTATTTCTATGTTTTAATAATAAAATGTGATGCTAGTTGCTAAGGGGAAATGGATAAAGATGGGGCCTGAATTAATCCACAAGAGAGAGGAAGGGTCCAAGACAATGCCTAAGAGGGGGTCCAAGGGGGAATTACTCATGTTTATTAATTCAACCCATTTTTCCTAAATTTGTTATTGGTATATGAACCTTCCAATTTATGATTAAGTGTTTCGAAAGCCAATCATTGAATACATGTAAGAGGGTGGTTCTGAGTAGTCACATCCCATAGTTATTAGGCATATGGGGGTTGAGTACAATCATCTTGGGGAAGTGTGTGATTCAAGAAACACAAGCCAAAGGGAGGAAATCCGTATAGATTGGGAGAGAAATTTTACACAACGAATTTTTGGGATGGGGAGAAAGTAGAGAGGATAAAAAGAGAGCTTGGAGATGGTACATCCATGGAGGGAGAATTCTAGAGCATGCTGGAGCATATTTGAGACGAATTAGAGCTGGAAAACTAAAGAGTTAGGTTTTCAGGCCCGAGGAGTGAACTCCTAGGTGATTTTCACTGTAACAACACATTTTTGTTCTTGGTTTGCTGATAGTTTTCCTAGTAGAAATTTCTCTTGAGTTCTTAGTTGAAAAATTCATGGTTAACTGCGTCAAATAGACCATAATAAAAAAATGGGACACTTGAGGGACTGATATCAGTGAAGGGGTACATTCCTTGGGTTGGACAGGGTTAAGAGGAAGAGAGCTGGTGGAGAATCGAGAGAGTTGTAGGAAGATATCAATGGGTTGTGAGTTTTTCTGAGCTATGCGTGGACAATGAGAGACCACCCACTTTTTTGGATTTCTAACCTCATCCCGGGGCTGATTTTCTGTTGATATTTGTAATAGAAAGTCTATGGTTGGGTGAAACGTCTGTCCCAAGTAGTTGATTGCACAAAAAAATTAAAAAGTTAAATGTTTCATCTTGTTGTTGCATTATCTTACATGTGTTATTGTTGTGCATGATCTATGTGTACAAGAAATATTATATGTTGATGTGTTGAGTTATTAAATTGCATTCATGTTTATTTTAGTATGTTGTAGATGAATCAATATGATGGTAGCGAAAAATAGCTAAATCCATTTTTAATTCGTAGTTGAAAGCCATAGGAAATCAATTATCCATAAAAGAATTAAATGTGTTACTATAAATTTTGTTTTTATGAATATTCTGCATCATAATGTCCCTCAGTTAGGCTGGGGGATGTTACATTATGGTATCAGATATTTTGGTTCAAACACCAGGCTTGAATGGGCCAAGAGTGGGTGTGAATTGAATAATTCATTGTTGTAGACTTTAGTCTGTGTAAAATTGGGGAAAAGTGAAGAAGTTGGAGTGAAATCCCCAAATTCGTGGGTAGATTTTAGGTTGGAGTGCCTCAAAGCAGTCAAAGAAATGATCCGAGGCGTAAATTTGCAGGTTGCAGAATCGAAATCGACTTGGAGTGGTCAAATTTATTGTTCTAATGGTCATTGAAGTGTAGAACAAAGTTTAGGGGATCGACGACCGAGATCTTGTTTGATATTGAGATCGATGACTGAGATTCACTATGATAAATTTAAAAAATTGTAATGTTTCAACTGTTTTGAATTGTTGATCAAATCAATGGCCAAGATTCATTTCAGGGTTTTTTGAAATGTATCAGATCGATAGTCAAGGTTCGTTGGTAGAGTTGGGAGAAGTTAAGAGAATCAATGATTTAGATAATTTTTATTGGGAGATTGATGGTCCATATCAATCAAAGAAATGTTGAAAATTTTCTTAGTGTTGAAGTTCACCAAGAGAAATCACTGGCGGTCGATGTTCGAGTCCGTCAAAATGGTGAAGAGTTTGGTTCGAACAGAAGACATCTTTGACCGATGGTCGATGGGCTGATGGTTGGGCGTCGAATGATTCACCGAAGTGTTTTGAATCAAGAAAAAAAAGCTGTCAATGGTCGATGAGGTGATGGTCAGGTGTCGGTCGATTCAGCGGGGTGTTCGAGTCATCCAAGAAAATTGACTGATGGCCCATAGAGAAAAGAGGGTGATGACATGTCATGACATGTCATCATCCACGTGTCATTCCACATCAACATAGTTGACACCTTAGGATGACGTGCCATGCCATGCCAACATCCATGTGTCATGCCATGTCATCCGAGAAGCGGTCAATGGTCAAAGGTCGAGTCGACTGAATTGAGGAAGTGTTTTCGATAGTCATTGGGGAGTGTCGATCACTAATGGTCATGCATCATCTAAATTTTAAAGGAGTTCCATTCACCAATGAAGATCGTCAATGGACAATGGTCAGGTTGGCCAGTTTAGAGTTGCGTGCAAATCAATTGTTAGGGAGTTGGGCCGACAACCGTGGTTGGGTTGGAAGTTTGGGAAAAATGATGTGCGCACCCAAAGGATAATTCCAATCACCAATGACCAATGGAGCGTGGATCAATGGATCAGATTCCACATGATTTGATATTGATGACTCATATTTAAAGGGCTGTTATAGTAGTAAAATAATCAATTTTATGTGAATTTTTTTGGTTTTTGAAGGTCATTAACTTGCAAGGCATTTTTGAGGGCCTAAACGACGTTCTTAGCCAATAAAAACCCATAAGAACACATTGCACCAAGGTACACTTTGTCTCTACATCTCAAATAAAATAACTCGGAGAGAGTTATCTAGTGAGCTAAATGGTTCACAAAATGGAGCTTGTATGAGAAAGTTACAACCAAAATAGTAAGGGTAAAATTTTGGCACCCGATTTCTTTGAAAGGCATAAATCCATGCTCAGATGCCCGTTTGGGGCACATGAGTGGTCAATGAAAATTTTATGATCCATAGAAGACAACTATGGAGTCATAT
Organism: Picea sitchensis; assembly: GCA_010110895.2. Taxonomy (NCBI): domain Eukaryota; kingdom Viridiplantae; phylum Streptophyta; class Pinopsida; order Pinales; family Pinaceae; genus Picea; species Picea sitchensis. The sequence continues at coordinate 22,589 of SNQJ01S0012808.1, forward strand.
TTGGGTTATGGGTACATGAAAATGTTCAGGAAGATAAGTAATACATCTGTAACATGCAAGGATAAATTGGGTAAAACAACCTAAACTTCTCGGTACCATAACTTTCATCTTGAATCTCCGACAAAAGAACAAAAAAATTCTTGAGTATAACATTTTCTTTTATTCTTTCTTTAATGTACCATTTCAACAAAACAAAATCTAGTTTCAAATACACTCAACCATTACCATGATTATTACAATACACTCAGTTTGTGTCTAATAATTGGTTAGGATTAATAATTGGCTAAAGACATTCAATGAGCAACTTTTCTAGTAACATGAAAGTTTATAGATAGATAATGTTTACAACTAGAAACTACTTAGTTAATTGCACCATAGATAGGTATTTTTTACACTCTAAAATAAGGGCATTACTAGTTTTGAGTGATTATATGTACATTCCTTGAAAAGGAAGAACATATGTCAAATTTTAACTTTGATTGCACTCATTACCATGTAATCCATGCTATTTAAACCATTCAATAGAATTACGATCACATTGCAGTACCTTGTTTTTCTTTAAATTATGATTTTTGACCATCTTCTTATAACTTTCCTTTAAAACTTTCCCTTTTCAACAAGATTATGGCTGCTTTTCGTGCCTGCAATATATCTATATATCTGATGTAGTATAGTATGTTTGGGTGTAATTTTGGACATTCTATTATGGAATCAACTTATCAATCTCAATTACTCAAATAACAATTTTTTGAACTTTTCTTTAAAATTTTCCCTTTTCAACAAGATTATGGTTGCTCTTCATTCCTACAATAGATCTGATGTAGTATAGTATTTTTGGGTGTAATTTTGGAAATTCTATTATGAAATCAACTTATCAATCTCAATTACTCAAATAACAATTTTTTGTGCCTTATTCCTACATATCTAGGGAAGCTTCCAGTTCTTACATATTTGAATCTCTTTTTCAATTCCATGATAGGAGAAATTTCTCTTGAATTAGATGATTTATTGATTTACTATTGGGGAAAAAAAGACACAGGGGCACTTCCAATTTTGGTTTGATATATAACCAACCTGTGGAGTTTCCCTAGTTTTTGGAGTTCGACTATGATAGTTGCCATGTTGTTGTCCAATGCTTTGGAGTTCTTCCTAGTTTTTGGCCCAAAACCTTGGATTTCAGCCTAGTTTTTGGAGTTTGAATCCTTCAATGGAAATAAACTGGGCGAGGAAGGGATTCATGCTCATTGTTTTGAGTTGGTGGTTGGTTTGGGTGAGGTCTAAATTGAATGCATGCCATCGACAAAATTTGCAAGGGTCCAAATTAAATGACATTCATAGAGGCATGCCCATTCTTTGTTGGCCACCCGAAGGTCAAAGGTCATAGATGGAAAGAGGGGCGATTGTCGACATAAGGTGAGGTCACTGGAAAGAGTTGTCGGTAAAGGGTCATATCATTGGCCCTTCAGCCTACACCTCAAATATGCAACTTGGCAATTATAACAAGTTAATTACAAGGCATAATGGATCTGAACTTTCAATGTAAAAATGAATCTTGTAATGATATTAAATACACAACTTGACAATTTCACTAGTTTTCACTGATATTAAATAAACAACTTGACAATTTTATCAGTTTTTTTAATTATATTAAAAATACAACTTGGCAATTATAATAAGTTAATTATAAGGCATAATGACTCTTTACTTTCAATGAATAAATAGATCTTGCCATGTAATGATATTAAATATGCAACTTGGCAATTTTACCTAATTTCCTTGGTATTAAATAGGCAATTGACAATTTTACTAGATTTCAATGATATTAAATATGCAACTTGGCAATTATAAGAGTTTAATTTATACAATAATGCTATCAATGATATCAAATATGCAACTTGGTAATTATAATGGATTAATTACAAAGCATGATAACAATAATATGATTACTTGAAATAAATCTCATCAAAATGCTGTAACACATCATATAAACCCAAACTACACATCATTTAAACCCAAATTTCGGAGTTACCTGGCTTGTAACGTCACCCTTAGCCCCTTCTTCATAAAGAGGGTCAATGCACCAACCTTATATTTCACTTGTTCACCTTCATTAACCAGTCTCACTCTGTAACGATATAAGATGGATGCAGCTATGTGCTTCATCTGCAAATATGCAAAATCTCTCCCTACACACATTCGAGGGCCTCCATGGAAAACAGGATATCTGTAAACAGATTGGTTCACAAAAATGCCCTCATCATTAAGCCATCTGTTTGGCTTGAATTCCATGCAGTCTCTGCCCCAGATGCTTTCCATGCGTCCCATGGCGTAAGTAACGTAAATAATAGCAGTCCCTTTCTTCATAGGCGTCCCATCAGGCAAGACCTCGTCCTCTATCGCCTCCTTTCTGCCCAATGGCACAGGAGGATAAAGTCTCATTGTCTCGGATAGAGATGCATGAAGATAATGCATTCCTTTCAGCTCCTCCCTGCTGAAACAAAGTGGCTCACCGGATTTGACATTAGCCGATCTGTCCTTTAAAATGCGGTGGATCTCTTTCAAAATCTCTTCTTCGACATGGGAGTGTTGAAGAAGCAGCCAAAAGAACCAGGAAAGTGCCACAGACGTTGTATCGCTCCCCGCAAGAATGAAAGTCAGACAAATGTCCCGTAAGAACGTGTCGGAATACGGGACTCCATTTTTGTCTGGAGATTTCATGAAAATAGACAATAAATCTGCACGGCTATCGGACATCACAGTTTTTTCCATACCCAACTCCTCCCTTCTGGACGAAATGATCTCCATGACAAACTGGTCGATGGTCTTCAGAGCAGACTGAAGTTTCGCTTCCATCCCCAATCCCAAACGCCTCGTGATTTTTCTCCACAATATAGGCGTTATAAATCGACTAAAGGATGCTTCAATAGCATCGTCGAATGCTTTGACAAAAGGAATGGCCGGGAGATATGGACTTAAACACCCCACTTCCACTCCAAACGCAATTTTGCAGATGTTGTCAAATGTGAAACGCAATAATATGTCTTGAAGATCGATCGCGCTTCCCCTGGATATGGTGTTATCCAGAATAGGGATCAGATTTTGGCGCAAGGAATCTTGTACCGACTTCAACACATAAGTGAGGCTACATACAGAGTTAAACCCTGCCACAGACGCCTTCCTTTGTTGAATCCATAGTTCGCCATCGACGTTAAACAATCCATCACCAAAAATGTCTGTAAACGCGCTCCTGAAACCGGAACCCTTTGGAAAACTTGAGAACTTAGTTGTGAGAATGTACTCCACGTTTGCGGTATTGCTGGTAAGGACAGTAGGTTGCGGAAGGCCTTTCACGATGAAAGTACCTCCACATCCGATAAGGATTCGTGAAATCCCGTCGTATAGATCGTTGAAATGTATAAACAAGGACGGGAGCATCCCTACGAAAGGCCATTCTGGAGGGACTCCGTTCTTTGCTTTTCTGCTATGAAATAAAACATAGTATGTGAAGGCTACGATGATGATCAGGAAAACGAAGATATCCATCCCCACAATCTCAAGAAGCATCAAGCATACCAGCGAATGCATGCCAGAAGCCAAGGAATTGCAAGCATACTTAATAACATCAGGCCTACCTATCACGACAATGAAATGGTGCTACCATGAATTTATTGCATCTTTACCTTTACAACTATGAAGGTGTTGTGGATTCACTGCATTATGCATTATTTAAGAGGGATAAATAAGGAACAGTTAAAAGAAACAACACAAGATGTGGATGCGATAAAATATTAAATGGCTTAATAAACGGGATATTCACTTTTATTAACAATAAATAATAAATGCTTTTGTTATTGATAGGTTTTGCAAGTGAACTTGGGATAAAGGAAAGGGTGTGGGAAAAATAAATAATATTATATTGAAGAGTTTAACCCCACATACAATCATCATCTAAAAGCGTACATAGGAGCCAATATAGCTTGGAGAGCCAAAATGCTTATTGCTCAATTAAGAACCAATTCACATCAACTAACTAGGCGTTGCAAAAGACCAAAAGAAGCTTGGGAAGAAAGGGTGAAGCTTGGGAAAAAAGGGTATGTGTGTTCTGCACCTCGGGAAAAGGGTGTGTGTTCATTTGAGTGTGAAGCCTTCAAAAATAGTAGAGACAACTATATAAATATCTTGACAGCTAGCTCTTGGAATAACTTATTCAATAAAAAGACACTGGAGAAATTGAGAGAGTTCATTATCAAATTGAACAAGAAAAAGACTGAACTACAGAAATCAGTGTGTGAGGTGGTCTGTCCTATAAATGTGTAGCACAGCCTATGTGAAAAAGTTAACATTAAGCACTATGCACTGATGATTAACTCACTGTGCACCTCATCTGTGCAAAAGCCAGATGGAAAAGCAATCTGTCCCATAGGCTATTTTTAGCCTCGTGGACGTTAAAAATACTTTCTTTCTTTCTTCTTTCTTTCTGTTTGATTACATCGAAGGCGTTCTTTTAACGGTTCTCTCCCGACCTTCGTCCTCTATCACTTCCCTTCCAATTGCAGCTAGCCACCGCACATTTTTTACATCCAATTAAAACTCACCACCTCCTTGCAGCCCGTCACGGTTTTCGTTGTCTGTCAGCACACTTGAAGCCCGTGACCTCACCTCCTTTTTCTAGGGGTAGGTTCTTCTCAGAGTGTACGTCTATCAATAGCCTATACATTGCTGTCACCTGTCTTTCTCCTGCCTGGCTTTCCAACGGCCTAGCCACCTATACTTGATTAAACATCCTGTGCTTCAGGCAGGGGAGAGGCCCAATCCGTGAATCTTTCCGCTATCACTGTAATGTCGTGGTCCGTCCCCCGGATCTCGGAAAAGGAGTGCTACTCGGTCGCCGCCCGAGCTGGAAGAGAGAATTCAAAGAGCAAATCACTAGATCAATTTATTTCCTTAGAACCTGGGAAGAGGGCAATGCCTAGGTAACTAGAGAGTGTATCCCGACCGGCTCGTTACATTCTTTCGGTCAGCAATCCTCTTGTTGCCTAATCGCTGATCGTGTCGGTCAGGGCCTATAGATGTTCGTACGGTTCTAGAATCTGTATCAGCATGATTAAGAATCCATTCAATTATTTCTGAGCAGGGTGACAAAAGCTTTTATAGCGCCCTAACAGTGTGCTGTCCTGATATTAGGAAATACATGGTCATCAACTCAGTACATTACAAAGGATTGATCGAATCTGGGCTCATATTATGGGTCGAAAATTTGGGTGGGTATAGAATGGAGTAGGTTCACTAGAGAGTAAATAGATATTTTTTCAGATAAAAAATTGATTTGAATTTGGTCAGATTTTCAGGGGTAATATGAGTTTAGTAGGATCAATGTTTTATGTATTTCAGAATTTTATTTAAGAGTTTGTCCTATTTTAAATTAACTCAAATGCTCAGAAAATGGATTAAAATTTTGAATTAACCAGAAATTTAAAATCATATCACCAAAAATACTGTCTAAAAAATAAATCAAAAGAAAAGATTACTCCTAAATTAACCCACTCCTATATAGAATTGTTCAAGAATTCGATTTTGAACCACTCGAGATGAAAAGACGGTTAGAAAAGGTCTACTCAAGTCAGTATGGAGAAAAAAACCAAGGCATGAAAATTGATGTAATAAGGATAGAAATATGAAACTCTTCCGCGCCTATAATTTTTTTAATGTTCGTCAGGATTTCTATCTGCTTGTGTTTGTAGCAAATTCTTTGCTTTTTTCACATTTGGGCATTTATCTGATTATTTTTTTATATGTGATCTTTTTATAAACTACTTTATGCGTGTTTTTCTTTTTATTTGTTCATTTTTTAATATTGTCATAGATTTGCCAATATATTATAATTTTGACTTGATTTGTTTTCTTTGTAATTGATTAGCGACTTTGCGTTATTTCTTTCTAATTCTTAATGTGTTTCTTTGTTGGATTTGTATAGTTCTAGCCATATAACAAAGTGAAAGGGTAGTTTGTGTAAGGAGTTTTGTTGTGAAGTTATTTTTGAATTTGTTTATAATGGTATGTTGGGATTAGGAGTGTGTAAGTGTGGCTAGGAAATTGGGATCACAAGAAGCAAGAGGTTTATTGAGGAAAGTTTTTGAACTTCACTTTGAAGCTATAATGGTGCATTATCATTCTTAGTAACTGGTATCCTGTTATTGTTGGAGTTGTTTGGCGATCTTTATGGAGTATCGACTTAGATGGCGGTTTCTTTGGGTAGTTGGGTCTGGGTTGTGACCAGTTGTTACAGTTTTCCTCATGTTTACACATTTCTATCAGGTTTATAGTGGAATCCTAGTCATTCAGCATTGAAGGTGTTTTTTACATGCTATCGTTAGCTTAGTGAAGAGGGGATCGCGGTTTTACTACACTTTGTTGGCAAATATTTAACAGATAGTGAACATATAGCGAATGCTTGTCATTGATGGCAAGTACAACAATGAAGATGGAATGAGTACATAAAGTATGTAATAGATGGGCATTATGAGAAGACGCTGGAAAGAAGATTAGAATAAGCTCAGAAGAGATAGTACAGAGGATTATTGGCAGAGCATTGATGGCAAGATCAGAGTAAGCGGAACAAAGTAAGTTCTGGAGGAGAAACAACATTTCTGATCGTTGGATCCCATTTACAATTCCCGATGACCGTAAGATCAAGTGTTGATCGGGACTGTTGATCCCACGCCATTTCGGGGTTTCGCGAATCGCGACTTGGAGAGGCAAGAAACATGACCATCGAAATCGCGATATGCGAAATCACGATTTAATCGCAGCCATGAGATCAAGGTTTGTTCTGGACCATTGATCCAGCTCCATCTCGGAGCTTCGCGACTCGCGACTTGGAGAGGCAAGAAACATGACTATCGAAATCGTGATATGCAAAATCACGATTTAATCGAAGCCATCAGATCAAGGTTTGTTATGGACCGTTGATCTAGCTCCATCTCGGATCTTCGCGACTCGCGACTTGGAGAGGCAAGAAACATGACCATCGAAATCACGATATGCAAAATCACGATTTCATCGCAGCTGTCAAATTAAGATCAGATCTGGACCGTCGAATCATAGGACAAGTCACTGACTTGAAGTCAACGGAGCATGGTGTGGAAACTCGCGAGATGCGAGTTCACGATGAGATCTGGATCGTAGATTCATCGAGATCGTGGACTGTTGATCTCAGCTCCATCTCGGGGTTTGGGGGATTGCGACTTGGAGAGTCGAGATGCCTCATCTCCAGATTCACGAAATGCGAAATCACGAAAGTGCTTTATGCATAAGAATGTGGTCTCAGCCGGTGGTCACACCATCGAAGAGATGAAGAGAAGAGTACGTGCAGACAAGCTTCTTTTCGACGTTTCGGGGATCACTACTTGGAGAGTCTAGATGCCTCATCTCTAGATTCACAAAATGCGAAATCGCGAAAGCGCTTTATGCATAAGTGCTTGGTCATAGCCATGGTCATATAAAGGAAGGAGCTAGCACATAAAATCTCCGTTTCAGAGTTTCGGAACTCGTGACATGGAGACTCAAGATGTCTCATCGCAGAATCTCCAAATTGCGAAAGTGCGAAACGGGTAAATAACACAAGAACCCATTAGAGTTAATCCAACGATACAGGTGAATCTGAGCATAATCGGAGGGCTACTGTTGCATGTCACAGTGTAACTGCCAGAAACCACTGATGGTTTCTTCCAGAGGACTCGAAGACACTTCGGGGTGATTGACAGAGGAGATGAAGAGTCTCTGGGAATCTTCAAGAAGGGATGAAGATGCTCATGGAGGCGGTGTGTTGGATGAGCATTGAAGCTTGTATTTGGAGCAGAGAGGTGAGCTCAACTATCACGGAGAAGACGAAGAGTCTCAACTACAGAGAAATTTTGAGGAATCTGAGCTATAACTCTGATGTCTGAGCAGGTGGAAAAGCAGACGAAGATGAAGATTCGCGATGATGATCAGACAGAGCGCTCGAGTTGTGGAGGATATTGGTGTGGTGTGATTATGCAGAGGTATTACGTGCATTACATGCTAAGGTGCATAAAAAGATATAAATACAGTGCAGTAGGGAATTGGGTTGTTGTTGTTCTTTGGGATTATTTGTGGATGTTATTTGAAGGTGGTACATGCGAAGAAGGATCGAGTGCTGTAATTTGAAAACGAAGCTGATACTGTGAATGGACATGGCGCCTCATTAGAGCATAAAAAGCAGAAGAAACAGATAGCGCAAGTGATGTGAACAGAAAGGAAACGAGACTGACAGAGCAACGAAATGCAACAAAAAAGTGATGATTCTGGTAAGCCATCGTTGAACACAATATCACTGTAATTGGTTTCGGTATTTCATATTCATAATCTAGGGAGGTTGGGAGGTGCTAGGGAGGAATGGGGTCCTCAAAGGTTCAGGTGGGGTCTTGAACACAAGTAGTTAGTGCTTCCCTTTCTAGTTGGTGCTAGAAACCAAGGAGTTGGTGCTTCCTTCTAGTGGGTGCTAGAGAAAAACAAAGGGTTGGTTCTCTCAACAAGTTTGTAGCTTACCAGAAAGAAAAACAGGGGTTGTAGCCTCACAATGATTTGGTGCTCAAATGTATGATAAAGTAAAGAATGTAAATGAATACTTGTATCATATAAAGAAGAAGAGGTTTTACTCTGTATGGGTTTCCTTGGGAAATGTCTATCCCTGTGTTTCTCATATATGTGGTGATTAAAGATGTGCCATTGTTCATTTCTCTGCATTATTGTGATCATCATTGAGTTACTTGTAAATATTTTAAAGAAGCATAATTGTTTAAGCATGGTGACAATGATTCACCCTCGGAGTTGTCCAACACACTTAACTGCCATAACTTTCCCTTTTTTTAAGTGATGTTATTGGAACCATGAACCCTGACTTCCTGACTAGTTTTGTCCTAGTTAGTAGATGTTGATTAGGTGGCCAACATAGGGTTACGACACTTGAGGTTAGTGCGCTCATGCAGGCAGCAGATGAGGCAGAGTGGGAGAAGACATGTCTTTTCAAAACTGTCAATGAGTTGAGTTGTAAAATAGGTGGTGGGGGTAACTTAAATGCTTCATTATTACATGTAGTTAAGACAATGCCTCCCTCACCATCCGATCACTCTAGGGTGACGGAGCCAAGTTTTCTTGAGTTTGGTAAGACTATTCACCACAATAGTCAAGTTAATGGTGAGAGCACAGGGCTGTCTCAGAGGGTTTCTGTAGAAACTTTGGGTACTCAGATAGGACCAGGGTTATCTCCTATTTTTCACAAGCCAAATTTCTTTGCGAGGAACACTCACCGAGAATCTTTGAAGGTTAAGGACTCTCGCCCAAAAAAAGTGATTCGAGTTTGGAAATTAGAAGAGGTAGAGAAGGTTCTTAGTGATAGGAATGGATGTTGGACTGGAGGAAACATGCCATCTTTCTCTTTGTTCTCATGCTTCCTTTTGGGTGGTTTGGCCTTGTGTTTAAATCTCTTGAATATGTTGAGCTCATACTTAGTAGCTTCTGAGATTATGAAGATGTTGAGCTCATACTTAGTAGCTTCTGAGATTATGAAGGCGATAGTCTAATGATGAAGAGGTGGAGGACAGGTTTTAACCCAACCACATACTATTTCAATCTTAGACATGTATGGGTGTTACTCCCAGGATTACCTTTAAACCTGTGGAACTTAAAAGCACTTATAGCGATAGGCAACCTTCTCAGTCGTTTTCTAAAAGTGGACGAAGCGAGTTTACTCTCACATGATAAAATATTGGCAAGGGTGTTAGTTGAGATTGGTGTTACTGTTGGTTTAATGGACTCTCTGGAAGTAGAATGGCGCGGTCAAGTTATGGTCCAAAGCCTGGACTACCAAGGTATACCTTTTTTATTCTTGCTCTGTCGCCACACTAGCCATTTAAGAAGAGATTGTTCTTTTAGCGCCGGTGATGAAGAAGATGAGGACCCTCAAGAAAATCCTGCTTTGGATTTGTATACGAGTGAAGAGGATCCTAGAGTGTCGGGTGATTTCTCTTTTGGAAGCGAACCAGTCTCGACGGGCGATGCATCGAGGAACCTCATTGGTAAGTTAAGATCATTTTGCCCAAGTTTGTATTCCAAATTGTCTGCTTGGGAATGTGATTTTATGGGTAACTTTGCCTCAACGAATGTAGTTTCTGGTGATTTTACTAGTAGTGCTAAGGACCCTCCAGACTCAGGGGGTTCTACCTTTGAGTCAGAAAGGTTCACTATAGACCTTTCTGCTTCTGCTACTGCTCCCTCTTTACCAGTAGCTACTCTTCCATCTCCAGGCTTGGATATTCCTCTTTTTGCTAAGCCTTCACCCGAAATTGGCCCGAGTCTGGATGATGTCATTGAATCACTGCTTCCTTCTCTCAGAGATACAGATAGTCCTTTACCTCTACCCATTTTCCAGGGACAGGATCTTCATCAGACTTTAACCTCCAGTGAACCGGGATGCTCTTCATCTGGTAAGAGAAACCTCAAGGAGAAAGCACTAGCCTAGTCTCAAGGATTGGGGATGGAAGTATCTCCCATTAAGACACATAGTGTGTGCAAAAAACCAGGTCAAGCTTCAGTTGTTGAACAACTTTCGGGTTCCACTCCTGATTTAGGGGTGCTTAGAGGCATGAAAGCCCTTGCAAGGGCTAAATCATGATCCTCTTGTCCCTGAATATACGTGGGGTTGGAGCCCCCCAAAAACTTCCTTTGTTCCGAAGAATTTTGAGTACTACTAAGTCAGACATCATTTTCTTACATGAGACCTTAGTGGATGAGGAGAAGGCCATAAATTTCATGTCTTCTTTCTTCCCTTCTTGGATGATTTCTACGGTCAGTTCTTTCGGGAAATCTAGAGGACTGTTGGTTTCTTGAAATCCCATTGTTTTTGAGTTACACTCTTACCTTTGTGTTGGCGGTATATTGTTGACAAGTTTTCATCTACCTGACAAAAGAAGGATATGTCTTCTAAATGTATATGGACCTTGTACTAGTAGAAGACAGTTCTGGGATTCAGTCGAGTCCAAAAGATTATTAGCTTGGGATAATCTCATTCTAGCGGGAGATTTAAATTTTACTACTTGTGTTGATGAAGTCTGGGGAGCAGGGGCTTTACCCGGCCCTTTGGCAGGTTTAGAAATAGTTTTGGAAAAAATCATATGATGGATGTTCAACCAGCAGAGCTAGTGCCTACTTGGTGTAATGGAAGAATTGGGGTTCATGGAATACAAAAAAGGCTTGACAGGGTGTTGGTATCAGAAGCGATTCCAGTTGACTCAGCTAGGTATAGATCATGGGTTGTTCACCCTTATTTGTCGGATCATGCACTAATGATCTTTCAGTTGAACCATGGTTATAGATCTGTTGCTTACCCATTTAAATTTAACCCTGTTGTTATGAATGAAGATTATTTTGGGGAGTTAGTTTGGGCGGAATGGAGCTCTGACCAGGGTTGTAGTGTGATTGGAGCACAAAGATGACTAGCATAGAAGATTTCCAATCTAAAGGCCAGAGTTAAGTTGTGGATAGCGGAAAAAAAAATGAAAGTCGCGCCCTTGAACTATTAGAGGAACAGATAACAAATCTCACAAAGTAGAGTTGGGAAGCTGATTTAAATTTTGATAGGGTACAACGCTTGAAATTGTTGGAACAAGAAAGGAACAAGTTGATGATGGAGGAGGCACACTGGCGTTTGAAGAGTAGAGCAACATGGATTTAGTGTGGTGATAGAAACATTAAGTAATTCCACAATTTTTCCAGTTTTAGACGTAATAAAAAATTTCTGTGGGAAATCGAAGACGATCAGGGGCATTCTCATCAGGGGCAGGAAGCCTTAAAGAAAGAAGATGATTCTTCATTTATTTCTATAAAGAATCGGATGCGAATAGGATCATGGATCAAGTTGCAACAGTAAGATTGTACCCTAGACTGGTCTCAGATGAAGAAGTAATAACTCTTGAAAAGCCTGTTATTGAGAAGGAAGTATTAGAGGTCCTAAAAGGTTTTACCAAATATAAAAGCCCGACACGTGATGGGTGGACTATGGAATTCTTCATACACTTCTTTGACTTGGTTTCTAAGGATTTGATGGAGGCAGTTGAAGAATCACACACATATGGTGAGGTGAATAGGGCTTTGAACTTGACCTTCATTGCACTTATTCTGAAAGTAAATGACCCGACAAACTTTGGGGACTTTCGCCCGATTGCCTTATGCAATCTCCATTATAAAATAATTTCTAAGATTATAGCCACAAGATTAAGACCGATCCTCTCACAAACTTTATCTGAGGAATGGTTCAAATTTTTGAAAGGTAGGCAAATAATCGATGTGATCGGGACTGCTCAAGAGTGCCTCCACAACATTAGAGAAAAAAAAATACAGGAATTAATTATCAAAATCGATTTAAAGAAAGAATACGACTGCTTAAGTTGGGATTTCCTAAGGCTGGTTTTACTTCATTGTGGCTTTGGGATGCCCACGACCAATTGGATATTGGGTTGCATTACGTAGACATCTTTCGCGGTTCTTGTCAATGCCGAGCCTTCATAATTTTTTCACAGTGGAAGGGGGCTTAGACAGGGTTGTCCTCTGTCGCCGCTTCTCTTTATCCTTATTATGGAGGGATTGAGCTTGGCCTTAAATCGAAGCAAGTAAATTGGTCTCTTGACTGGTATTAAAGTTTCTAGATTGATCCAGGTTCTCCATCTAATATTCATAGATGACATTCTCATGATGACATCTGCCTCTATTGCAGAATGGAAGGAGATAAGTAGAATTTTAAATATTTTTTGTAATTCTTCTAGTCTTCGGATCAATCCAAAAAAATCTACTTTTCATCAACATGGTGTTAATCCTTCTGTTCTGGACTCCATGTCTTCTTTCCTTCTGTTCAATATCCGCGCTCTATCTGAGGGGTTTAAATACATTGGGTTCTTTTTAAAAGTTGATAGGTATAAATTGGTTGACTGGCTTTGGCTATTGGAAAAATATGAAAAGAGAATCAATCACTGGTGCTCGAGGTGGCTGTCACTAGGGGGGCATCTGGTATTGACAAAAGCGGTCATGGAGAGCCAACCTGTCTATTGGATGGCACTGGAAAATCTGCCCCCTTCGATCTTCAAACAAATCATATAACTTATCTTTAGTTTCCTCTGGTTTGGATGTTGAAAAAAGAAGAGCATACATCTCTGCAATTGGAAACTAATTGCTAGGCCAAAGCACCTTGGGGGTTGGGGATTGCGTAATTTTATCAGGTTTAGCAGAGCTTTGGCAACCAACAATATTTAGAGGGTTCTCATGAAGGAGGGATTATGGAACCATGTCATAAAAACAAAATATATTCCTTCTGTCTCAATTGATCGATGGCTTCGCATCGTGGATATTAAAAGAGAAAGAGGTTCACAGACCTGGAGGTACCTTCTTAAATCTCTTCATCTCCTTTTGCACTAGATTGCGTGGATCCCTGGGAATGGTTAATCTATTGTAATTGGAAAAGACATTATCTTGGGCATGGTAAATGTGGCATTACTTTTGGATGAGTTGATCATTGTTATCAATAGGAAAGGATTGCATTACTTATTTCAGGCACAGGGGGAACCGCAGGCAGGGAGGATCACTCAAAATTGGCAAGCCAACGATGACTTAAAATTGACCAGGCACTTATATATTGAATGGTCACACTTCCGTTGTGCTCTTATCAACGATGGAGTACACTCGCAGGAGAGATTGTATATCCTAAAATGGATAGGGGGGGATCTATCGGGTTGTATCTCTGTTAAGAATGTTTAACTGGCATCCAAAAGTATGAAATGGAATGTGAAGTTAGGAGGTTGGAGAAAGGATTTGTGGGACTTGGATTGTCCTCTAAAAATTAAGTTGTTTACTTGGTTGTTGGTGGAGAATAAAATTCTCTCTTGGGAGATATTGCAGCACAGAGGTTTTAGTGGCCCAGGCATTTGTCTTTTATTCAAGATGCAGGCAGAAACTACCCAACATCTGTTCTTGGACTGCACATTCATGATGGAATTTTGGAGGAAGATTAAATCTTCCATCAACTTCTCGGGCAACTTGACAGGTTTAAATTTAAATTTGAATGAATGTTTCAAGCAGTGGAAAGTATTGAACAACAATGTACCTACTTTACCAACACTGATCCGCTGGTTCATATGGAAGGAACATAACCATGCGATATTTGAAAATAGTGAACCCTCCATATTGAAGGTCATCCATGTTATTCTCATGTCATTAAGGGATCAAAATCATGTGCCGAAATTCTTGGCCAAAATATTGGAGCTCTCTTAGTCAGGCTGGAGTGGTATAGTTGGTTGGTTCGATGGTGTGGCCGCATCTTAGGGAACAAATAGTGGAGCCAGCGGTGTTATAAGGGAAAGTGATCATTGTAGGTATAAGTGGCTCCTAAACTGTGGCCCGGGCACAAATACCTGAGCATAACTACTTTGGGCATGGGATTTTCTCACTTTGTCTTCTTGGTTGTCCTTCAAGTCGATTCATGTAATGGGAGATTCCAAAATCATTATAGATTGGCTGCGGGAAAAAGGTCAGCTCCAGGTCATCACCCTAGATTGATGGAAAGACAATATCAATGCTTTAATCACCTCTTTCCATAAGATATCCTTTTCCCATGTCTACAGAGAGGAAAATCAACTAGAAGACAACCTTTCAAAGAAGGAGCTCAACAGGGATCCAGGAAAGCTCACCTATTATCAATGTGTCGAGGAGCACGAGGGGCCCCATATGTTCCTCAACCTTTATTAGTTTTTTTCTGGAAGCTTTTTGTTGGTTTCCTGTTTCCTTTTTGAGGAATATGTATATGTTATCTCCTTGTTTATAATTATGTTGATCTTCCATGGAAGATGACTGCATGTTTTATTTTGGCAGAGTCATTTAGTTAGTTGGAGTTGGGGTGTTTTGTGTTTTTTTTTTTAGGAGGAAAGACATTTATGAATGGTCTCTATGACATCAGTTTGTATGGCCTTGAATGTATTCGATCAGTTTATATCAATATAAATATAAAGTGCAATTTTTTTTGGAAAAAAAAAGGTGCTACAAATTTGTAAATATTTGTGAAGATATTGATAACAAACAATGAGATTTGATACCATTGATTGGTGTGTGATGTAATTGTTGCAATGATTTGTGCTTAATTTTTTTCTCTAAAGTGTCAAAATATTATAATAATTATAGTGCTTTGTCATACGCATGATTTTAACATGCTAGCCTTGACACATCACTTTATTGCATACATTGTAGTCGTATGTATAGAGTACATGTCCTCATGATTGCAAAGGGGTATGGGAGGAATTTGGGCAATATTGTAAAAAATTAACTACATAGAAAAAGGTGAGAATCATACATTGATTTTATGACCAATGGATTTCATTAAAGCATAATATAAGAATCTTATTAGTGTTGTAATTTAAAAAATTCTTGAAACCGAAAAAATTAAGAGAAATTGGGATATTAGTAACTTGAAAAACTCTATAAATATTGGAGATATTTGCAACACCTCTTATTATGCAATTAAAAAGGGAACCACCTTGGAAGAGCCATGTTGTAGTTGTGCTAAACATAGGGAAGACTATCATCCCATGTACGCAGATGATTAGAGTTATACATGTGCAAGATGTGCACAATCATCTAATTGACGATCTTTGTTTGGCCATCGGTTTGAGGGTGGAAGGAAGTGGATTTAGTGATCTTGGTGTCCAACAGTGACCAGAGACTCAACCAAAATGTGTTGAGGAATTTGTTGTCCCAATAAGAGATTATGGTATGTGGTATCCCAAAATGGAACTACACTCATTCGAAGAAGAGATTTGTAGTATCTACCCCTGTGATGCTCTTCTTGCAGGCTATGAGAATGGCCATCTTCGAAAACTGATCAACCACCACAAATACACAATCATTAAATTTCTTGGTGGACAAATGGCCAGAAATGTAATCCATCGAGATGGATTCCCAAGGCCTCTCGAGAGTAGGAATAACGGTGTATAATCCTTGCTTCTTGATGACTGGCTTGGAAATGGCACATGCAGTGTAAGATTTGATATACTTGCTGATGCCCTGTCGAAGTTTTGTCCAATCATTATTTTTATGTAGAACGACCACAGTTTTCTCCATGCCAAAATGTCATGCCATTCGACTGTAGAGAGCCTCCCAAATCATCTTTGCACGCTCTCTTGCAAGATAACAGAGGTGGCCCAGATGGCATAACAGTCCATCCTGAATGTGAAAATCAGTGACATTCGTGCATGTACCCAAGAGATAATAAATGGTGGTGAAGTATGGATCTTAATTCTGATAAAGTTGAGACCACTTAGATGCCTCAGGCCCATAGGAATGGAGCACGATGGTGAGTTCAGGCACGGGAGGTCGACTGAGGCAGTCAACGACATGATTTGTGCTCCCTATCTTATACTTAATGTTTAGATGGAACTCTTGCAGGTATGTGGACCACTTTTGATGGCGGTCATTCTGCAACTTCCCCTATGTCTGTATGAACTGCAGAGGCTTGTGATCAATGTGGATGATTGTCTCCTTTCCCAGAATGTAATATTTCCATTGACGACAAGCTTTCACATTGGAATACATTTCCTTGTCATAGGTGGGGTATTTCCGGACGGTATCTGAGAGTGTCTCACTATGGTATACTATTGGATGACTGTGCTGAGTGAGAACTACACCTACAACATAGTCGAATGCAACAATCTCAATCTCGAACGGTTGTTGGAGATCGAGTAAGGAGATTACTGAAGTTGAGCATAAGCGATGCTTCAGATCATCAAATGCTCATTGTTGTGCCTTCCCACATGCAAAATTTTTCCTTCCACCGCCCTTGGTAACTTGGCTAAGGGTCCATGCAATATGGGAGAATCCCAACATGAACCGTTGGTAGAAGTTGGCAAGTCCCAAGAAGCTCTGAAGCTCGATTAGTGTGGTTGGGGTTGGCCACTCACAAATGAGTTGGATATTAGTTGGATCCACATGTACCCCATGCTCATCAACAATGTATCCCAAGTATTGGACCCTGTTCATGCCAAAGGAACATTTTTCCAAGTTGGCATATAGCTTGTGTTGTCGCAGACTGCTCAAAACTTGTTGAATATTGATCCAGACGGATTTCCACACATTGAAGGACTTTACTGTGTTCACCAAGTTGATTTGTAGAGTGGTGAAGGTGGTGAAATTATATGTTTTGATTTTTATTTTATCATGCATTTTATTAATGCTTTGCGGGAAAAAGGTCTCATGCATTTAATTATGCTTTATGAAATTTTTGAAAAACTCATACATTATTATTCACTTTTGATGTAAAATGATTAATACTTGTGAGAGAAATTAGATTCACGTATTTATCATTAAATTATAATTTTGGAAATTGTTTTTTATGTGAGAAACCACCTCACACTGATTTGCCATTATTCTCAATTATAGGTTGAGAGAATCAAGGACATGGATGAAGAGTCTTTGGGTGGTTTTGATACTTTTCCCATTATGTGCTTGAAAATAGTTTGAGATCCTACATTCATGGATCTTGTTTTTCCTCTTTTGTAATTAGATCCTATTATTATGGATCTATGAATTAATGCTCTTTCTTAAGAGGGAGTGAGGAAAAACTATATAATGCCTTATGTGAGCCCTTTGAAGGGGGGAGAGTAATGAGGAATTAATGAGTGGAGTTAGAGAGCCATAGTGCTACTACTCCTAAGAATTTGAGAGACTTATTCATGTAAGGAATTATCTTTCTTGACAGGGATGATTTTAGGGGATAAATTTCTCTCATGGGATAATTTTCCATGGCTTTTCCAAAAAAATGATTCGCTATTCTAAAAATGATTCACCCAAATTCTATAGGATAAGATTATTTTACCTTAAAAATCGCCAAAATTGTATACAAACTATATAAAATCCTTATAAATTTGAATATTTTTACAAAAATATTGCCAAATATTTTAGAGTTGGCATATGAAGGATTAGTAAGATTTGCCAAGGTTTCTACATTTTAAAATAAATTTCCATCCTTAAAATCATCCATGCTTCTTGATGTATGGAGAGATATGAGTGTGAGTAGTCTTCTTGAATCCTCATTGAAGGAAAAGGCATATCTTATGTAATCACTTACGAGAAGGCGTTAGGAACCAAATATCAATATAGGATAGAAAAACCTCAGAATAAGTACTCAACGCCTTGAAAAAGAGATAAATTCAGATAATAAACCTCTTCGAGGGGGAAACCTCCTTATGCCCAAATAAATGTCCAAATACAAGATGATTCCAAATGAAAATGTCTCCTTGGTATATATAGGAAACTAGGAGGTATAATTACAACTAATGGACTAAAGTCGACATAAATAAAATAACATTACTAATGTAATATGCCCCAATTAAGGGGTAATGAGCCACTATTTAGGGCTTAACATGCCCCTCCCCTTAAGACGATTGTTGTCCGCAATGCTTGAGTAACTCTGGATGATTTTTTATAAAAGACTCATCTTCCCAAGTGGAATCTTCAGTCGGTAGTTTCCTCCATTTAATGAGATACTCTGAAATGGATCTATTCCTTAACTGATGAATTCTTGTGTCAGTGATGGCTTTATGCTCCAATATGATTTTTCCTTCCTCGTCAAGTTCTGGTAATATAGTTTGAACTGGGATCTTGTCAACTATAACCTTCTTTAAGCANTTGTTGTCCGCAATGCTTGAGTAACTCTGGATGATTTTTTATAAAAGACTCATCTTCCCAAGTGGAATCTTCAGTCGGTAGTTTCCTCCATTTAATGAGATACTCTGAAATGGATCTATTCCTTAACTGATGAATTCTTGTGTTAGTGATGGCTTTATGCTCCAATATGATTTTTCCTTCCTCCTCAAGTTCTGGTAATATAGTTTGAACTGGGATCTTGTCAACTAAAACCTTCTTTAAGCATGAAACATGGAAAACTGGGTGTACTCGTGAAGATGTAGGCAACTCCATTTTGTATGCCATAGTAGCAATCTTTTGCAACACCTTATAAGGGCCATAGTACTTTGGTGATAATTTATTATCCTTCTTAGCTTTTTTGAGGGGCATCTGTTTGTATGGTTGTAGTCTTAAAAACACCCAATCCCCTACTTCAAAATTTCTTTCACTACGATGTTCATCTTCTTGTTGTTTCATGCGATTTTGTGCCATGGTCAGGTTGTCCTTTAATATTTGGAGAACTTGTTGTTGATGCTCTATGTGATCTTCCATTGCTTGAACCTTAGATTTTTGTTTTAGAGAAGTGATGGAAGGAGGGTGGTATCCACAGAGTTCCATAAATGGTCTCATTTTTGTTGCAGTATGAAAGGAAGTGTTATACCACCATTCTGCCAAGTGTAACCATTTGAACCATTGTGTTTGTTTATCAGAGACAAAGCAACAAAGGTAGCCTTCCAAACATTTGTTCACTATCTCGGTTTGTCCATAATATTGAGGATGATAGGATGAGCTATGAACCAATTGAGTACACAAACAAGAAAATAATTATGTCGAAAAATGTCTAGTGAAGATGGGATCTCTGACACTTACAATAATCTTTGGGCTTCCATGTAGCTTTCGAACTGTCTCCATGAATGCGGTGGAAACTATATTGGCTTTGAAGGGATGAGAGAGTGCACAAAAGTGTGTGTACTTGGTCAGTCTATCAACAATCACCATGATTACACTCTTTTCTTTAGACTTTGGTAACCCTGTGATGAAATCCATGGAAACCTCCTCTCAACGCTGACTTGGGATGGCTAATGGGTGTAAAAGACTCGGGGTCTTAATTGTTTCCACCTTATTTTGTTGGAAAACCAAACATTCTTCCACAAACCTTTGAACATCAGTTTTAAGGCCATCCCCAAAAAAATCCTTCTTGACCCTATGTTAGGTTTTCAAAAATCCCAAGTGCCCTCCTACTAGAGAGGTGTGCAATTCCAATAGTACCTTTTGTTTGAGTTGGGAGTTCTTACATAAATATAAGCAATCTTTGTACCATAGTGAATCATTTTTCAATGTAAATGTATCTGATGTACTGGAATCCTGCTGCAAACTTTGAATGAGAGTCCACACTTTTTCTTCATTCTTCCATTCATCCCTTGCTTCTATTATCCAATCGGGTTGGATGATCGAGATAGCATAGAGAAAGGCATCAACATCTTCATCCTTTCTTGAGAGTGCATCTGCCACAACATTTTTCTTCCCTTTTTTATAGACAATTTCAAAATCATAAACCAATATCTTGGTTACTCATTTTTGTTGTTCTTTTGAAGATAGTCTTTGTTCCAAGAAGTATTTAAGACTATCATGATCTGTTTTGACCTTGAAGTGCCTACCTATTAGGTAAGGACGCCATTTATTCAATGCACGTATTATTTCCATCATTTCCTTCTCATAAATGGGTTTGTGTAAGTCCTTTCCCTTGAGTGGTCGACTTTAAAAATTCAGGGGCCTTCCTTCTTGCATTAGGACAACACCAATTCCATTTCCTGAGGCATCACATTCCACAATAAAAGTTTTTGTGAAGTCTGGAGTGGTAGTAACCTGTCAAACCCAAAAATCCTCTAAGATTCTTCAATGTTTTGGGAATCAACTAGTCCATCATGGCCTTAATCTTGTTAAGGTCTACCTTGACACCTTCATGAGATACAATATGACCCAAATAATCTACCTCCTTCACTCCAAAGAGACATTTGGATGGTTTCACATATAGTTGTTTGTCCTTTAGTAGTTGTAGCACCTTGTCAACATGTCTCACATGATCCTCCCAAGACTTGCTATAGATTAGTATATCATCAAAAAACATTAACACAAATTTTCGAAGGAAGGGATTGAAAATGGAATTCATCAACCCTTGGAATGTGGAAGGTGCATTTGTAAGGCCAAAAGGCATGACCA
>SNQJ01S0012808.1:43593-100213 GCA_010110895.2 Picea sitchensis
CCAAGACTTGCTATAGATTAGTATATCATCAAAAAACATTAACACAAATTTTCGAAGGAAGGGATTGAAAATGGAATTCATCAACCCTTGGAATGTGGAAGGTGCATTTGTAAGGCCAAAAGGCATGACCAAAAATTCATAATAGCCTTCATGAGTTTGGAATGTTGTTTCTAGGATATCTTCTTCCTTCATTCTAATCTGATGATACCCTAAACGAAGATCCAACTTTGTGAAATAGATTGCTCCATGTAGTTCATCTAACAATTCTTCAATGAAGGGAATGGGAAACTTATCTTTAATAGTGATCTTGTTGAGCTCTCTATAATCTGGACACATACGCCATGAACCATATTTCTTGAATACCATTACCACCGGTGCAAAGTAAAAACTTTGGCTAGGTCTAATAATGCCAGCCTCTAGCATTTCTTCAACCATGCGCTCAATTTCACTCTTCTGTGGATAAGGGTATCTGTATAGACTAATGTTAAGAGGAACACTCCCATAAATTAGGTGAATATCATGATCATTATTTCAAGTGGGTGGAAGACCTTTGGGAATATCTTCAAATACTTTGGAATTATTATCAATGATCCCTTGGAGATCTAGAGGAATAGATGGCTTAGGTGTTTGAACATATAGTGAGCATAGTTTGAAATAACACCTCGATGCTCCTTTTTCAATAATTTTTTCATGCCATTAGATGTTATCACCTTATTGGGTTTCCCTGTGATACCTCTTAACTCAATTTATTTCCCTTCCAATGAAAATTTCATGAAAAGTTCTTGAAAATTAAAATCCATTGTTCCTAATGATTGTAACCCTTGGATTCCTAGTACAACATTAACACCACCCATGTGTATATCAATCATTGGACTATTCATTACATATTCCCCCATAGTAAGATTGATCTTATTGCATTTTTCTGAGCAATTGATAGTTCCTCCATCTGCAATCATTACTTGAAACTCTGGCGCTGGATATACAAAGCAATTAAGAGCTTTGACTAATTTATAGTGAATGAAATTATGAATACTGCTAGAATCAATTAGGACTATTACCTTTTTCTTTTTTATACATCCTTCGATCTTGAGGGTTTGAGGAGTGCTAATTCCAGCCAATGCATTACACGATATCGTGGGTGTCAACTCTTCAGACGAAATTGCTTTTAAGTTTTCATCTTGAGATGGTTCTTGTTCTTCTTCCTCTTCACAATCTATGTAGAATAATTTCTTCTCACCACACTTATGTCCCTTACTGTACTTGCTGTCACAATTACAGAACAAACCTTTTGCTTTTCTTTCCTCCAATTTTTGAGGTGTCAACCTTGTAGTTTGAGGTGTTTTAGAAGGAGTATTATTCTCTCTATAGATGTTAGGATTGGTCCTTCTAGTAGCCATAGCCATATTTTTACTCTCAACATTTCTTGCTACCCTAAATGCATTCTCCAATGATTTGGGTTCCCAAAGGAGAACTTCATGTTGAATGTTATCCTTTAAAGTTCCTATGAATACATCAATCAAGTGCTCATCTGGAATATCTTTTACCTTTATATTCAATTTTTGGAAGTTCTTAATGTGCTCTGTAACTGAACCCTTTTTATTGAGATTTATCAATTGGCTAAACAAGGTATTGCTCCTTGTATCCTCATAGTGTTCTATCATTTATTTCGTGAAAATTGTCCAAGTGATGAGTGATTTGCGAGAACAAAGCCATTGATACCATACAAATTGATTGGGGTTCTAAATATAAAGAATCAATTCGTACCTTTTTTGTATGTGGCACATTATGTAGATCATCGAATTGCTCCATCTGAAGTATCCATGTGATTGGGTCCTTGCCATCAAACTTCCTCATATCAATCTTAGGAACGTGGTTGGTGTTCAACCCAAAGTTGGAGTTTCTCCATTCTTGATTCACCTTCCTTGTGTCCTCATCATGAATTTCATGGGATACAWTTTSACTTTCAGGTGTCCTCTCTATTAGGAATTTTTTCAATCCTTCCATGATCTCCCCTTTTAAACCATCCATCTTAGTATTTATTGCCTCCAAATTAKCTTCCGTTGAATCCATCATCTCTTATTGTTCATCTTTTGTTATTGTCTTCTTTTGTAAATCACTTATGTCCCTACAAATTTCTTCACCTTCATCAAGAGTCCAAGTAGGATTGTCTGGAGGCTTATTTGGTGTAGAAGTTCCCTTTTTTGGTGGCATATTGACCAAGTATCACTTTAAACCTTGATTTTGAGGTGGTTCTGCTAGACAATCTTCCTTTTATTGTATCTCAAAAATTTCGGCCCTTCTGAGTATGCAATTTTCTTTTTTATGTCTCTGATATTTCTTGTCTGCAATTCCACAGTTCTGATCAAAATTGGATGTGCCAAGTGGAATTTATAGTAACTTCCCTACAACTTGTTTATTTTTGGCCTTTCCAGGAGATCTCACTTGTATAGTGTGCCCCACACAAAATAATTGATATAAATTCCGAAACTCGTACTAGAACTACTACGGGATGTCCACTATCTAATGCAACTAGTCTCACTCAATTTGGATACTCTAGGAATAAGTTATGATTGTTTTTCCCGGAACACTTGCTTGAGACTAGTCAATAGGACTAGTCAGATACCCTATCTTCCACAGGGTGTATCTACAAATATTAGATGAATCAGAAGATGAAATTTTTACCAAAGATACCTTACTAATTTCTATGAATATGCTTCGGATTTCAAGGTCTGAAACATTATAGAAAAATTTTTATAGCGAAAATTCCGCAATGTCTCAATTCAGGATGATTCCAGAACCCTATCTTACAAAGGTTGTATCTCCTAAATTATAAGGCCTCAGGAGCTGGAATTTTAACCCAATGTACCTTGATCCGTATTATAAATATCCTCTAGGTTGTTCCCTCTAAATCATTGTATAAAAAAAAATTATAGCTAAAATTCCAAGGTGTCTCAGATGTAGCAGCGAAACCCCAAGACCTTGAGCTCTGATACCATATGGTAGGAACCAAATATCAATATAGCATAGAAAAACCTCATAATAAGTACTCAATGCCTTGAAAAAGAGAGAAATTCAGATAATAAGCCTCTTCGAGGGGAAACCTCCTTATGCCCACACAAATGTCCAAATACAAGATGATTCCAAATGAAAATGTCTCCTTGGTATATATAAGAGACTAGGAGGTATAATTACAACTAATGGGCTAAATATGACATAAATAAAATAACATTACTAATGTAATATGCCCCAATTAAGGGGTAATGAGCCATTATTTAGGGCTTAACAGAAGGTCCCAACATCTTTTGAAGAAGGAATAAAAGTGATCTGTATTCCAATTGAAGCGGGTCCGAAGATTTATCCCATGAGGGGTGAACTCTGTTACCAACATTGGTTGTCTCTCTCTTGTATTTTCATGTGATTTATTCCATTTGAGTTCATGTATGTTATGTATTCTTGTTTAAAATCATGGTTAATCATGGATTCATATGCCTTTTAGTCCTTATGCAAATACTTCGTCAAAAAACGATTCTCGATTAAAAAATTGTGTAGAGTAAAGTACTTGCCCATTTTCAGATCACGTGGTATTAGAGCTAAGATGAATTCTTTGCAGGATGGGAAAAGGAGAGAAGAAAGAAGAAAAACTTCAAGAGTTAGAAGAGATAAATCACAACATTTAGGCTGAAAGCGCAGAGTTGAGGAGACTTTTGCAAGTTGCAAACGAAGAGAAGAAAGAGCTTCAAGAGAGATATCATCTTCATGGAGAAGTCCTCAACAAAATTATTGAAGAATTACAACTCGAATTTCAAACCAAGGATGATCTCTTGGCTAAGTTGCAGCATGGTGAACAAATTGAATACAAAGAGCCTTCTATCATGGATGCACAAGCTAAAACCAAGGTATATGATGTTTCTTTATGTTCAATTTTGTCTCAGTATGAAAATAACATGCACATGAAGTTCCTCACGAATATGGAATACATAGGAGGTGGACTTGGAATTCACGACCAAGGAATCACTCAACCATTAGAGGTGGTACAAATACCACGATTTGTAGGTTTGGGATATGGTCAAGAGGATATTGGAGAGTGCTCAAAGTCCATTGAAGCAAGATCCACTTCAAAAACCATCTCTACATCATTGGATTCCAAGAGCAGAGTCAAATCATCTAGTCCCAGTCCTCGCCAGATCTACAACAAGGATGAGTCTAGAAGGTATAAGGGTCATTTTCAGTCAAATTCTTTCTTTGATTTTAAGAAGCACGATTCTTGCAAAATGCATTCTTTCACTTGATCTTCTAACCATGATGTAGCCAAAAACCACAAGAAGAAAACTTGGGTAAAGAAGACGAGCATGTCCATTGGAAGTGAGACAACACAGAAAAAACTCCTTTCACTTCCTCGTTACAAGGAGATTTTGTTAAAGGAGAAGTAAATGAACTATTGCACTCATTGCGAGATGAATGGCTATTGGATTGGGAAATGATGGAAAGTTCATCCTCAACTTTGTCCAAAACGTGGAAAGAGAGTCATACAAGCTCCTGCAAAGAAGGAGGAAGAAGATTAAGGAGTTAGTCCAGGGACAATAATCCCAAAAGCAATTCTTCAAAAATATCAACTATCCAGGGAGCATCCATTTGAATGGATTAGTAAGAAGTGGTTATTATTTATGTGAAATTGAAATATTTTGTTATTTAACATATTTTGCAGCAGAGAAAACACAACTACAACTCAAATGTTTCCATGGATCTTCTCAATCAGTCTCTATGCATGGAACTCAATGATTTTATATATCGTTGCACTAGATTTTAAGTATCCATGTTTTTTTTTTTGGGTCCCTTAGACTCTCACATTCAATTTTGCGACAAACAAAGATGCGAAGAAGAGCCTATGTATGTATCGCTTGTTAATTTGCAGACTTCTTCAATATACCAACAAAATTGTTGGCCAAAAAAATCCAATGGTATTGAGAAGAGAACATGTTCATTAAAGTTTCTTGAGAGGAATTAACCACTCAAAGATCGAGATCATTGTGATCATGGTATTTCCTATGGAAAGGTGAAAGTTATCAATACCTTGCCCATATTCGAAGGAGGATACCATTCTACATTGGTTGAACTCATGGGGAAATCCAGAGGAGTGGGTTACATTGCTCATCAATATATGGAGCTCGCTCCAATGTAATGGAAGCTATTAGATTTAGTGTCAGGATTTTTTTTCTTGGTAGTCTTGATATTTTTCCTCTGCGTATCTACTCCACTGGGAGATTCATTATCTGCATCGGGTTGACAATCATTGGTGATGAGTGGGGGAAGGGACAAAAATGGATATCCCCAGCACAAAGAGCGTTTTATCAGAGTGGTTCAGTTGGGAGAGGCAGCAGTGGAGGCTCGCCCCTTGGAAATCCATCGATTACAATCCCTGCGTTAGAATGATACTCATTTTGAATATCAATAAGAATTTGGGCAGTGTCATCCTACTCCATCCAGTTCATTACCTCAAATTGATGACTATGCCTAAAAATTCTGTTATTAAAGGCGAGCGGCCCAAAACAATTGCGTTCAGGTGTGTTAGGAAGAGAGAACGAGAGCCTAAGCACCTTAAAGAAATCCTTGTGGTATAGGAAGCACATATCTAAGTATGGAAATTCAAGGGGTCTTATGATTTATGTAGTGTTGGGGGAGCAGATGGTCCAAAAAACACTGGTGGACCTAGAAGCAGCAAGAGATGCTTTGCCTATAGAACCAGAGAAAAAATAATCTTTGTTTGAGGTACGTACTAGCACAGCCGACTCACGGCTGGAGAATGTCGAAAGGTATCGACTGTTGAAACGCCGACGTGCTAGTTGAAACGATGCCCAACTTCCACTGCGTCCAACTATAGATACCGTAGCTACCACTGCTTCCAGCTACAAACGCTTAATCTCAAGGAATGTGGCAATGTAAAGTTTTATACATATTAATTTTTCTTAATCAGTTAACCTGTCAATCAATGGTTAGAAAAGTAATTTCTTAATCATATTAAGTAAATGTGAAAAAATAAACAAGGTAACGAAAGTATTCAGAAATGTAAGGAAGTTATGAGCATTAAATTTCATCCATTGATTAGAGAGTACGACTAAGAATATGCCAACATCTTCAATTGTTAGCCATACGATTAAGATTTTAGATTAAAAGGTGATTAATTGTGCCCATTATCAATAGGTGTACACCTTTCGGCATAATGACACTTGTGTAGGTGAAATAGTTTTGCATGAAATGTAGTCATGTGATTCAAAGGCATTATATCATGTTAACAAACAAGATTGTTTCAATATATGGTAATGGAGGCACCATTCAATGGCATTATACTTATACTTATCTCTTAAATATATAATAGTTATATGTAATCCAAACAAAAAAATTAAAATAATTATGAAACTCTTGAAACTTATAATAATGTATTACTTGTACATAATTTAAAAGTATTAATAAATTAAAATAATTATGAAACTCTTGAAACTTATAATAATGTATTACTTGTACATAGTTTAAAAGTAATGATGATAAGTATTGAAAATGTCACAAGTGTAAATTGAAGTTTTCAAAAAGTTTTTAAAATAAAAAATTGATAAATAAAAAATTGATATAAATTAATCATAACTCCTATCTATAAGATTAGAAAGTATTATCCAAGTAACAAATTGTGAAAGCTATGTAATATGATGATGATGATTTGTAATTATTTGTATTATAATAATTCACCCTAAATTTTTAATATTGCAAATTTATTATGAAATGTTTTTTTTTAAATTAATTTTTGAATTATTATATAAACTTTTATGTATTTGTAATAGAAAATAATAAGGAGATTTTATTAATATAATTTTTTTTTAGATTTAAAAAAATAAAAATAAAAATTATAATTAAGTAGAATTATATCTATATATATATATGAAAAAGAGAAAAAATATTTTTAAATATTTTTTTGTGCTATTTATTTATTTTGAATTGAGTAACTAAAATATATTATAAAATGGTAGTTGGAGCATGTTTTGGATCTCCACATTATTATTACTAAAGAAATTGTTGGTATTCTATGTGATTTTTTTGGTGGATATTGAGGTTAATCTTAAACAATAAATTTATTTCAAATATTGGTTTTGGAATTTTGCAAAACATAAAAATTTTAATGGTATGTATAGTAAGTTTCTCATATTTATCAGAAATATATAGTAAGTTTGTCTCATATTTATCAGAAATAAATAAAAGTAATAGTAGTAATTATTGACAATGTCACAAGTGTAAATTGAAGTTTTCAAAACGTTTTTAAAATAAACAAATTGATTAATACAAAAATTGACCTATTAATCTTATCCATAAAACTCCAAAATATAAGCAAACTAAAACACATGTTCTTCTAGACTTTAAAATAACAAACTAAAAATGAGTAAATAGGATATTTATATATGTGGTTCATAAGTAAGTGGGATATGTATATATGTACTGATTCATAAGTGAGATATGTATATATGACTAGATTAATTATAAACTAAGAATGAGTCTCAAAGTTTAACCAAAGTTAGCGGAGAAAAATAAAGGCTTTGTGCCCTAAATTAAGTTGCTCTTGATTAATTACAATGAAAAACACTTACAACCCAAGAACTTTATCTTTGTAATTACATTTATCTCATAGTCATCCACATATTCTTTAACCCTTTAGGAAAGATGGAAAAGAGAAAATAATGCTTTCCCGTGGTGACGAGTTGACAACGACGCACCCCTACTTTACAGTTAAAGATTGGAGGAGTAAAAGGTTGATTAGAAATTAATGGAGTGTGTGTCAGATTCAAGGAATATGTTTCGACGTTGGAGACTTTTGAGGCTGGATGTCCCAGTGTGGCGATCTAGGCTATCTAAAAAGTGGCGTGGAAACCCTATGTGCTATCTAAAAGGTGAATATTTTTGAACTGGAAAATGATACTTATTTGCTTTCACTTATTTGGGGTTTTGGATCATGGTGTAATATAACACTTTTACTTTTCAAAAATTGAAATAATTTATGGTAAAGTGTAAGATTATTGGAAAAAGTTGTGAAATGACATATACATGGATTAAAAAGTTAATAGTTATATATTGTAAGTAAAACTTATATAATTTGAGAATAAAATAATAGATACTAGTTTTATTTAAAATAATTAATAATAAAAGTGATTTTAATAGAGTTGATGTGTAAAAATAAGTATTCATAGTCCTAATTAATAAGGATAGATAATAAATTGTTTGATTTTCTAATTTTTAAAATTTAAAATTAATTTTTAAAATCAAAATTAAGTGTAAAATCATATTAAAAAATTGTCTAATTACAATTAACAATTAATTACAAAATAAAAATTTATATTTAGAAAATTTAAAATTTGTTTTTCTATTTAAAGAATAATCAATTTAATAGATAAATTTTTGAAGACTTTTGAAAACTTTATGGCATGAGGTGAAAAAATTGCAAATTATTTAAAACTCAAAGTAAATTTACTACAAAGCAATTGCAATATACTCTGCCTTCTAAAGGTATAATAATGGATAACATTATTATATAATAATGGAGGTAGTACATGTCAGACTCTTTATATTTCACAAAGAGATAAGAGATGAGCATGTTTTATTCATCTTAGCATCATGCTTTTCTTTTAACACTACACATTGCTACCATTATAGAAATAGAATCCACACATTGCATAAAACATTGAATGTATAAAAAACACATGGGTTTCATGACATATGGTAAATATAAAATCCTCATCATGCAATATGGTTTTTGCTATCGATTTTGGCAAGGTTGTTCATCAATTCAAAGAGGCACTGGCCCTGGAAGATGACTTGAGCATCCCACTAGAGAACTTCAAGAACTTTTCAATATCATTCTACTTGCTCATTTACTCCTCTATGGCTCTCTACACAAAAAAATTTCAACAAAAGGAATGGATACTGGATGACCATAAACTAAAAACAAAAACCCAATTTACAACAATAAAGATATAAAAGGGATTGAGAAGCTAAAATCGATCAATTTATAGAGAACATTATATTCTTATGACAAAGTTCATAATGGAGCTGGAAATGATTGTGAGTTATAATAGGGAGGATCCTTCTAATATCATTGTGATTTTCCCCAACAAAATTGGCCTTGCATATGTGTAATATCCTTAATCCCAATTCTTATGTGAATGTGAAATCCAATAACTTGCTCAATGAGGAATATTATCAAACATATAGAAAACACCTAACACACATAAATGGAGTAGAATAATATGGCATCTTATTATGAATGGGAACAACAATGGAAATACTTCTAAGGGATGTAATAACAGTTGTAGAAAAATACTAGGGTAAAAAACTATTGGTTGCTAAGCAACTACACAATCTGCTACAAACACACAAGAAAACCTGGTATGATGCCAACAAAGAAACCAAGACTCTCTTAGCCTTCTACTTCTCTGCTCCAGTACTATAGACCACCCTATGAACTTCACCTCGATCTCCTGGGCCTGATTTGTCGTCACAACCCAACTATATGGGTCCTCGTGGGACACCTAGGTGGCGTGCGGGTACTCACTAGACAAGCCCTTCGAGACCCATGGGAATGCCTCAAACGACTCTGGTCCAAAACCCTCAGCACCCCAGTGACACTACTAGTCATCACCCCCCAGATCCACTGTTGAAACTTCACATTTCCACTAGTATAGTTCAATATCTTCATAAATTTCCACAATGAACCCAAGAAAGACTCCAAATGAATGATCTTTGTCTATCTAGGTTGGGTATTGCACCACTGAAACTAAAATTGCAATGGAAGGGTTTTGCCCAACGAAAACGCTGGCTACAAGAGCACTCTATAAGATATCAAAACATAATGAAAAGAAGGTAGGCTACCCCTTATGTTTAATCTTCTTCTTCGATTCTTCTAGATCTTCCATATTTGACCCAATCAAACCCTTACTTTATTAAAATATAATTGTTTATTTTATTTAATATCTCTTTAGGGTTTGATACCTTGACTCCCCTTTTCTTTGATGACTATAGCCTACAGGAGTCGTGTAGGCTAATGAGTCATCAATTGGAGGGGTACATTACAGTCCTCCCTTCCCAAAATTGCTTGTCCTCAAGCAATTCTAGATCAGGGTACTATAAAATCTGTTCACTTTCCCATGTAACATCTTCTACAAGCAACCCCTTCCATATTACTAGGTACTCGTGGATGAATCTGCTCCTCGGTATTTGTTCTTGTACATCAACAATCCTCTCAGGTTCCAAAACCAATTATCCTTCCTCATCTAGCGGAGGAAGATCTATCGAAGCGGTGACCTTTTATCCAAATGCCTTTTTTAGGCATGACACATGGAAGGTGTTGTGAATTTTGGTTCCCTCTGGTAGCTCTAACTCATATGCCACCTCTCCAATTCTCCTGATCACTTTGTAGGGCCCATAAAAATGAGATTTCAACTTCTTTCCACCACTCTTCTTCAATGATGACTGTCGGTAAGGCTGTAGCCTGAGAAAGACTAGGTCCCCAACCTCAAAACTCCATTCCACCTGATGCCTATCTACATACATCTTCTGTTGGTTATGAGAAACCTATAGATTCTCCTTTAGGATCCACAATATGTCTTGAATTTCCTATAACCAATCTTTGGCCTTGGGAGCCCTGCTCTCTTCAAATGCCAAATCTACGAATGATGGGACCTCATAGCCATACAGTGCCTTGAATGGACTCATCTTGATGGAAATGTGATGAGTGGTGTTGTAACAATGCTCCCTGAGATGCAACCATTTTATCCATGCTCGTTGTTTTCCTAACACATAGTTTTTTAAGTATGCTTCTATCCATTTGTTAACTATCTCAGTCTGCCCGTCTGTCTGGGGGTGATAGATGGTACTAGGTGTCAACTCAGTCCTAGATAACTTGAATAGATCATGCCAAAATGCATTGAGAAACATGTTATCACGATCACTGACTATGTTCCTTGGAAGACCATGGAGTCTGAATACTTCCTTGAAGAAGAGATATACCACCTGAGATGCATTGTATTATGAAGGATTAACGAAGAAGTGTGCATATTTGGTCAACTTGTCCACCACCACATAGATACAGTCCCTTCCCTAGACCCTTGGTAACCCTGTAATGAAGTCCATGGAAATTCTTTCCCATTTCCTCTATGGAATAGGTAGTGGTTGGAGTAAACATGTTGGGTGTGTCATCTCTAAATTTTTCTGCTGATAAGTCCTGCACTCCCTCACGTATCGTAGTACATCCCCCTTGAGACCCTTCCATGAGACTCTCTCTCTTAGTTGTTTATAAGTCTTCAAGTACCCTAGGTGGCCAGCTAAAGGGGTGTCATGAATTGCCCTCGAGATATTATCCTTCAACGTGGACTCAGGGACAAGATAGCTCCTATCCTTGTAGTATATGATGTCATCCACTACTCTATACATGTCATCATGGTTGGTTCCCTCCATCAACTCACAAGAGAATGTATTCAATGAATAGTACGCGCATTTATATTAAAATATGTTGTGCTTCTGCTTGATGAAACAAAATTGCAATTGAGAAATTAGGAAAACATGCATCCTCCTTATAACCCATCTCTTCTTTTCAAAGTTCAAGATAATGCACTACACTGAAGAAGAAAAACAACTACCATTCAAGCTACTATTAAGCACCTAATGTTGTGATATACCACCTAGTCTAGATTCATGTTTCTTATCAACTTATTCAATTTCATAATATTCATAATAGTTTTGTTTATTAAAAAATCAATACTCAATTTATAAATATAATTAAAAAGTTTTTCAAAATATAAAAAGTTTAGTTTAATAAAATTATTATTAATCAATATTTTAAATTAATCACATAGATAATTAACTTTAATAATATTCTTTATATGGAGAAACATCATTTACTCCAAGTTTTCAATTATATATTTATTAATTTCTAATTTTTTTTCTTAACCATATAATTATTAAGTTTTATATTTTTTTGTTTTTTTTTTTAACATTCACAAATGATTTGGACGTTTTTATTAGTTATAAAGGTTATGCTAATTTTATATATTTCTTAAATTATACATATCATCACATTACCCACATACTAAACTTTTTAGATAACTCTTTAACTATAAAACTTATTTCTTTGGGCACAATAATTTTTTTATCACATTACCCACATACTAAACTTTTGAGACAACTCTTTAACTATAAAACTTATTTCTTTAGGCATGATAACTTTTTTTTAAAATGATCTTATTGAAAAACACAATATCCACGCTCCTAGACAACATTGAATATTGCATTATTAATTTCTAAAAATTCTTCTTAACCATGTAACTATCACACTTTAAATTTTAAAACACTATAAGTTTATGATTAATTATTGACTCATCATTCAAATAAGATGAAAAAAGATAATATCTTAATCATTTATTAAAATGAAAACATCCATAAATTCTTTTGACATTTTAAATGCTAATTTCATATATTTTTTAAAATATACATGCCATGACATTACTTACATAGTAAATTATAGAAATAACTCTCTAACTATAAATTTGTTTTTTTTCGATGCAAAAAATTATTTAAAAACGACATCAATATCTATTCTGCTATTCAACATTGAATATTGCATTCTTAGTTTTTCATTTTTTTTTAACTATGTAATATGTAGCTATCATACTTTATGATTTTTTGTTGCTAATTTTTTTTATATATAAATTTATGATTAATTATAACTAATTATTAAATCACTCATTATAAAAAAAATTAATATTTAATCCTTTATTAAAATAAAAATATTCACACATTATTTTATTTTTTATTGTTTTATTAAAATAAAAATATTCCACTTTAATTTAATATATTTTTTAAACTATACCATACCATAACATAACATTCCCGACATGTTAAATTATAAAAATAACTCTTTAACTATAAAAGTTATTCCTTTTGGCGCAATAATTTTTTGAAAAACGACATCATACTATGAGACATTTAATCCAAAGAGTGATGTATCAATCATCAAATTTGAAAGCAATTCCATTCAAATCCAGACAGCACCCCATTAATCAAATTTGAAAGCAATTGAAGACGGCCTATACACCACCCCATGGTGCGTAGCTGGGTGGATATTGACCGCCCCGAACCAAGTGTCCAAGTTTTGATTACATTGTACCGAATGGATGGATGGGCGCGCGTCCACGTTTGGTTGGTGTAACTTTTAGCATGTTCCCTGATTTATGCGTCCAACATTGCACCGGATGCACAGGACACTCCTCGTTGTGAAGAACATGCAACTAGCACAGCCGCGTGCTAACACGCTGCTGGTGAACGCCGAAAGATTTACGGCGGATAAAATAAAATTTTTCCGTTAAAAAAAACTCAGTAAAAACTCTAGGTCTATGTATGAAGAAAACTCTTCCCATTTCAACCACGTAATTTTAATGACAAAAGGAGGAAGAATAATTAAACGTGGCAATCATATGATGTTACAGTAACTTCTTAATATGTTTAGGTAAATGTTAAAAAGTAAACAGGTTAACATGCATTTATAAATGCAAACATGCATTTATAAATGCAAAGATGTTATCAACAATAATTCTGACCATTGATTTTGGAGGACGATTAAGAATATGCCATCATCATCTTCAATGCA
The DNA here is from genome assembly GCA_010110895.2 of Picea sitchensis. Taxonomy (NCBI): domain Eukaryota; kingdom Viridiplantae; phylum Streptophyta; class Pinopsida; order Pinales; family Pinaceae; genus Picea; species Picea sitchensis. The sequence goes on from SNQJ01S0012808.1 coordinate 57,269, forward strand.
TAACCATAGATTAGAATTTAAGATTAAAAGATCATTAATTGTGCCTATCTCCAATAAATATACACCTTTTGGCGTAATAAATCCATGATACCACCATTCCATTGTCGTACCACGTAAGTGTGTTGTTAAGTATGCATGGAATTCCTTGGCTGCTGGCATTCGTTCGCTGCTATACTTCTTCAGATTGTCGGGATGGATAGCCTCGTTGTCTTGATCGCCATCAGCTTGCTGGCTTTGACATACTATGTTCTCATTCTCAGCAGAAAAGCAAAGAACGGAGCCCCTCCAGAATGGCCTTTCGTAGGACGATCTATAAGATTCGATTTCACGAATCCTTATTATATGGAAGACTTATATGGCACAGGAGATATCATAAAAATAGACAATAAATCTGCACGACATCCCATTTTTTTCCATCCGCAGTTCCTCCCATTCGACGATGCCATTGACGCATCGTACAGATTTATTGTCTATTTTTATGAAATCTCCAGAAAAAATTGGAGTCCCGTTTTCCGACACATTCTTACGAGGCATTTGTCTGAGCTTCATTCTAGCGGGGAGCGACACAACGTCCGTGGCACTTTCTTGGTTCTTTTGGATGCTTCTTCAACATTTCCACGTAGAAGAAAAGATTTTGAAAGAGATCCATCGCATTTTAAAGGACGGATCAGCTAGTGTCCAACCCGGTGATCCAGTTTGTTTCAGCAGAGAGGAGCTAAAAGAAATGCATTATCTGCATGACTGTCTATCCGAGACAATGAGACTTTACCCTCCTGTGCCATTGGACAGAAGGGAGGCGATGGAGGACGAGGTTTTGCCTGACGGGACACCTATGAAGAAAGGGACTGCTATTTTTTACGTTCCTTACGCCATGGGACGATTGGAAAGCATCTGGGGCAGAGACTGCATGGAATTCAAGCCAACGAGATGGCTTAATGATGAGGGTGCTTTTGTGAACCAATCTGCTTACAAATATCCTGTTTTCCATGGAGGCCCTCGTCTGTGTTTGGGGAGAGATTTTGCATATTTGCAGATGAAGCACATAGCTGCATCCATCTTATATCGTTACAAACTGAGGCTGGTTAATGAAGGTGAACGAGTGAAATATAAGGTAGGTGGATTGACTCTCTTTATGAAGAATGGGCTACCTGTGACTTTACAACCGAGGTTAACTGAGCAATGAAGGTTTATATGATGTATTACAGCGTTTAAGGTACATTTCTATGATGACAATTAGCTTTCTTAAGGAATGTATTATTCTTTTATGTTTTTTTATGTGTGCTGAACAACCCTTCTACGTGATGGGATTTAGCTCTATCTAAGTACTTTGTTACTTTATCAGTGTCATTCCTTTATTACATGATGGGTTTTTGTTTTATTTAAGATCCCTTTATTACATGATGGGATTCTGTTTTAATTAAGTAATCTTGAATAATCTCATCATTAGATGTGCATGCAACGTTTTTTTTATTATCAAATTTAGTTAAGTAAATAAATATTATAATTTTCATTTGGAGTCATAAGTTCACAAATATTTTAAGTTTACAATTATTTTACCATTTTAATGTGGAGTCAAGAAAAGAAAGATTTCATAATGTAAAAGTTAAATAGTTATAATTGTCATGTTGCTTAAAATGGTCAAAGTGTTTATTTAATACTAATGATATTTGATAAAATTGCTAGGTTATGTATTTAATATCATTTAAATTTAATTAAATGTTCACAATTATTATACCTTGTAATTAACCCATTATAATTTTCAAGTTGCATATGTTATAATTGTTAAGTTGCATACTTGATATCACTAAAACTTGATATAATAGTTTGGTTTCTTACTTAATATCAATGAAACTTAGTAAAATGGTTTCATTTCAACATTGAAATTTCAGAGGCATTATGCCTTGTAACTAATTTCTTATAATTTTCAATTTGCATATTTAATATTATTGAAAAATGGAAAAATTGTCAAGTTACCTATTTAATATCAATGAAGCATGGTAAAATTACTAAGTTTCCTATTTAATATCATCTAAACTTAGAAAGAGTCATTTCTACATTGAAAGTTCAAAGTCATTATGCTTGAGATTAACCTAACAGAATTGCCAATTTGCATATTTGAGGCATAGGCTAAAGGGCCAATTATTTGACCTTTTGTCGGAAATGCTTTTTGACAACCTCACCTCCCACTGAAAATCACCCCTTTTCCCATCTACAACCTCTAACCTTTTGGTGGCTAGTGAATAATGGATGTGCCTCCATGAATGCCACACAATTAAGTCCCATGTAGATTTCAGCAATGATGCACAATCAATTCAGACCTCACTAAGACCAACCACCAACCTGTACCGATGAGCATGTATTCCTTCATTGTCCAAGGGCACTCACACGAAGATGGTGGTAAAAAATGATCTACAAACTGTCGTGGATATTCCACTAGACATTTCATCACAACGATCTAATAAAATAATGAAATATTTACTATGAAGGTTAATTTCCTTTAGATCTTGGGTTCTTTAATTATTGTTTTTTTTCTTAAAATGTATGAAATAGATGAAATGTGAAAAAATAGAGAGCATAAATAAATACTCACACGCCATCCACAAATAAACACATGATAACTTGGGAAACCTAATAGAGAAGAAAACCTAGCTAGAAAGTGAGGCCACTCTGCTCTATTTTCTTCAAATGCAAGTACAAAGAAATAAGCACTCTCGCTAGAGTTTCCTTTTACATGCGACTTGTATAGCTACTACAGGATCTAGCCTCTTATTTTACACTCTCAAAATACCACTCCTAAGTGATATGCTTGACTATGGAACAAATAGAATGCTAATGAATGGATCCCCCTCACCTCCTAGCAATCTAGTTTTTAACATCACCCGATAGTCATCTACGGGTAGGGCTTTGACTTCCTCAACTGTCAATTGTGATAAGGTTTTGGGCCTTCCATAAGCTTCTTGAAATTCCATATGTGGCTAGCCCCATATGCATGAGTAATGGGGGTTTATGTGGAATCCACTTGTACCAAGGTGGTCAACATGGTAGGTCAACTTGTGGAAGAAATTTTTGCATATGATCTTTGATTGACATGATTTTTGCACCATTGGAAAGGTCTCGATGTGGAAAATAACATCAAGGTGTCTAATCTAAAGATGAAAATGTTTTGACCTCAAAAAATGTCATTTGATGCCTCAAAATGGCTCCAAAATATTTTCAAACCCCAATTTTTCGAACTGGGACCTTCCATTAAAATGACCCTACAAGTTGATTCCTCCATTTTTTTCCACTCTAAAAGCATAGAAATAGATGAAAAATAATATAATGATCCAATGTAGATCACACCTCCCAATTTATGGAGTCTTTTGGTCCCCAAAAGCTTTACTAAACGAGGTGAGGAAATGTTTCCACTACCTTCTCCATGGTGCACCACTTTGCTTTTCCTAGAAGTTGTCCTTTCAACCCAAACTGCCAAAGGTCATGTTGCCCTTGTGTTGTAGTTTTGGACCACTTCTGCAAAAATCTGTCCTCTTCCAACTCTTCGTGAGCATCTGGTGCCAAATCCTCTATGGAAGGTAGGACCTACTCCTCCTCCTAATCCAACATGGAAGGATCGTAGTGTTTGAGATTCTCCACATTCAGTACTGAGTAAATGTGCATGTATGGAGGTAGAATGAGTTTGTAGTAATGATATCCCACCTTCTCCAATATCTCGTAAGGTCCATTCCTCGGAGCATTAATTTTCTTACCAGGACCATGTGGTCTTTCCTTGTTCAATTGTAACCAAAATCTATCTCCCATATTGAACGAATTCTCTGTTCTATGTTGATCATGTCTGACCTTGTATTTTTCCATTCTCCCCATATTGAATCCATTCTCCTGCTCTATGTTGATCATGTCTGGACCTTTGTATTTTCATGTGACTTCTTTAACATCTCCTATACTTGCAAAATGGATTTTCCTAATATTATGAACAATTTTTTCTTCTCTCAATTCATCTCCTATGAGTTCCTTCCTCACCTCCTTGTTGTCCATATACAACATCTATGGATGAAGGTGGAAAATATCCAAAGCAAGTCTCAAAAGGTGACTTACCAGTAGAAGTGTGGACTACTCTATTATAAGAGTGTTGTATGTACATTAGATTATCATCCTGTTTGCATATGCTTTTGATTATAACCCCTCAAAAGATGCACCAAAGTCCTATTGACTACTTCTGTTTGGCCATCTATCTGTGGATGGAGTGTTGTAGATGTATTCAATTTAGTGTCCATATTCTCCGACAATGTAGTCCAAATGTACTCATAAATTGGTATCCCTTTCTAAAATTGTACTCCTTGGTATCCTAAAGTGCACCTAGACCTATTCAAGGATCATGTTTGCTACTTCTTATCCTTTGATGGTATTTTTACAAGACATGAGAATGCACATATTGTTGAACCTATCAACTACCACAAATAGATAGTCATGTCATTTCTTGGTTGTCGGTAAACCTCCCAAAACATCCATGGAAAGGCTTTACCAAGTTTGAGTGGTTACAAGCAAGGGATGGTATAGACCTTGTTTATTGTTGCTTGTATTGTTGGTACAACAAAATAAACATCATGTAATATATTGTGCTACATATTCTTTAATTCTAGACCAATACACATACCTCTATAAGTTGGAAATTGTTTTCCCAACACCACAATGTTCTGCAACCTTGGAGGTGTGAGCCTCCTTGATAATATATAGTTTTTCACCTTTAGAGACATGAAGTTTTTCGATCTTGTAGAGGAACCCATATTGGAAATTATAGTCATCCTTGTTGTCACCTTCTTCTATTTGAATTTTTCCCTATAGTTGTTGAAACATCTCCTTGAAGTCCTCATCTTGTGTGTATGTCTCAATGTATGCATCATGGGTAAAAGGATCCATGTGCATAATAGTTCCCAAAGATGTAATATTGGATGTGGGTGTCCTTGAAAGCATGTCTACCAACTTGTTTGTGCTACCTTTCTTATACTTGATGACTAGATGAAATTTCTATAAAACCCCATCCACTTGTAATGCATGGTTTATTGTAGCTTACTTTGGGCCTGAAAAATACTATAGTTGTTGGTGGTTTGTGTGGATGATGGTATCCTTTCCCATCAGATAGTGCTTCCACTTCTTGAAAGATTGAACCAAGTTATAGAGTTCCTTGTCATAGGTAGGGTAGTTGAGAACTTCCCCATGAAATATTTCATAATGATAGCATACAACCCTTCCTCCTTGCATCGAAATCGCTCCCACGACATATTCACTTGCATCTATCTCCACTTTTAAAGGATTTTCCAAGTCTGTTAATGTAAGGATTGGTGCTCGACCAATATTTCTTTTTTTTTCATCGAAATCCTTATGTTGATTTACCCCTGTTGAAAACTCTTACCACTCATTGTTATGGTGTGGAGTGGTGCAACTACCACTAAAAATGAAGCTATGAATTTTTTCAAGTACTGCGCATGCCCCCCCAAAAAATCCTAACTTTAGTGACATTTGAAGGAACTATCCATTTCATGATGGCCTCCCCTCTATCGATCACATACCCCAAATATTGTTGATAAAACTCACATTTATTGAGGTTAGCTAGGAATTGGTGCTTCTTCAAAGTCTCTAACACCTACATGAGATGTGAGATGTTCTCCTCCCAAGTAGCACTATAAACCAATATATCATCCCAATAGAATATAGCCAATGAATCTAGATATGGGTGTAATGCATCATTCAATAGTCTCATAAATGTAGTTTGTGCATTACCTAAAACAAATGGCTTAACCAACCATTCATACAAACCTTTCCTTCTCTTGAAGTCAATATGACATGTGTCTTCTTCCTTGACACATACTTGGTGGTACCCCAATTTGAGATCCAACTTGGTGAAATATTTTTCATACTGCAATTAATATAATAGATCATCGATCCTGGGAAAAGGGTACCTATTTTTTAGTGTAATCTTGTTGAATGCTCCGTAGTTGATACACATTCTCCAAGTCCCATCATTCTTTGGTATAATTATGATAGGTGATCCACATGGTGAGATGCCTTGTTGAATCACACCCTCTTCCAAAAAATATTGCAACTGCTTCTTCACTTCATTTTTTTCCATAATGGACTATCTCTATAGCCCAATATTTGGAAATGGGAAGTCTTAAAATAAATGTATTTTATCCTCCACTTCCCTCTTGGATGGTATCCTTTTAGGCTCTTGGAACACTCCTCTGTATGATTGTAGTAAAACCTCTAACTAATGTTTCTACTCTTTAGTATACCCCCATAGGGATGCCTTTACTCTTATAACATCATCCTCAGTCTAATTTTCTCTTAAGAAAAGTAAAACATATTTCTTATTGGAACTGAACAACTTCTTGTCTTGGTTGACACTTACTAGTGAAATATTTGAATTGCATTTATGCATGTTGATGATGTAGAACTTTCCATCCTTTATTAGTCAATACTCGTTGGATCTTTGCATGAATATTGCATCCCTCATATACATGTAGGAGATTCCAAATACTATTCTACATATGTCAAGGAGTATTATGCCCAATTCCACTTCATCAAGAAAATCAACACTTACAGTAAATTTAATATTACATTGTTTCGTTGCCTTGTTATATGAATCCTTTTTTACCCATCCCAATGAATATGGGACATGATGATCGCAAACCTCCAATCCAATATTTCTTACCAGATCCACTGCTATGAGATTATCCTCTGAACCTGAGTCGAACAAGGCATCTATGTTAGTCTTCTTGACCTACATCTTGATGTGGAAGAGTTTGGTTATATCCTTTTCTTCGTGGTGATGAAGGATATTTAGATTCACCTCCTTATGCACTTATGTGAAAACAATATTCTCATCCACATCAAAGCTGTTTTCAACCTAATTTCTCAAATTTATGGCTAGAAAATATTATTTTTTTGCATCCTTCTTGCAGTTCTTCGAGTTCAACTCTAGATTTAGTTTCCAACAATTTTCCTCAATGTGCTCATCAATATTGCAATTGTTACAATGGTTTCTAGGATCCTTGCACTAATGTGTAATGGTTTTCATATTCTTACATTTCTCCCTTTCCACTTCTTCTTCCCCTCCTTGGAAGCTTCCTAGTGATCTTTCTACTTGGAACTGCTTGGTTTCCCTTTCTTGTGGCCTATTTTTTCTAGATACCATGTCTCTACACATGCTTCATCCACTATCCTTGGATTGAAAAGAATCACTTGCTTTTGTAGATGACTATGTAGACCTCCCATATACTTGAGGAGTACATATGGGTTCTTTGGAGATATACCCAACATGGTGGCCATATTTCTAAACTCAGTAGTATACTCCTATACCCTTTTTTTATTTTTTTTATTTTTATTTTAATTTTTATTTTTTTTATCTGAATTAGTGCCACCAGATCCATTGGTCCTCTACATACCCAATAGGTTCTAATTGGGAATTGATGAGGTTTTTGAATTTCTCCCACCTAGTTACTGGCATATCACTCTCCATCCTAAGTGTTTTTGTATGTCTTTCCCACTAGGTTAAAGCATGTCCCTCTAACTTGATTCTGGCAAATTATTTCTTTTGGTTTTCATCTATATGGTGAAAATTGAAATAAACTTCTAGTTTATGCAACCAACAATTATGTTTTAATGCATCGATATCACCTTGGTATGAATTTATGTCCACATTAGCTTCCAAATTGAATAAATACTGTGAATAATTTATGGTTGCAATACCCTTGTTTCCATTAGCTTGTAAATATAATTGTATTATTGCTAAAATACTATGGACATATATGCTATGTGTGGATTTTGGGAAATGATGAAACTTTGCTAAAGAACGTAATGTGAATATTTCTATTATTAAAGGTGTTTCCTATACAAATTATGATTCCATGAGAGGGAATCGTGAGGGGAAATGATAATAGTTGAGATGACCCCTACTAGACCAGTACTCTGCTGGATTTAAAAATTCTCAGATCCATAATTGTCCTCTATCCCAACAAAATTTATTTACCAGTCAAGATGGTGGTCGGTAAGTCCTCCTCAGATATCAATGAGAGAATGGGAAGAATACACATCTATAAGTTTTTGATCTAACCCAAGAATTGGGGGATTTGACCCACAAAATCTTGTTGTAGAAGGAAATAAAAAGAGGAAAAATCATGGGCATAGAAGAGAGGATACACATGAATGGCTCTAGGGACCAATTCTAAAGAAGAAGAGCATGTGAAGCTCTCTAGTTTTGAAGAGAATGGAGAAAATATGTTGTTCTGGGTACACACGTTGTTTGAAAGTGTCTTGAAATTAGGATGATAAATGGGGATACATAAGTTTTAGTGATTGAGTGAGCAATCACAACGGGCCCCCTTTCCCGTTTAATTTGAAGACTAGGTTGTTGGGTTCCTATAGGAGGTGAGTAACCTTCATCCCTTATTGTTTGCTGAGAAAAATAAATTCCACTCATGGCATCATACTTTTTCTAGGGGGTGGCCAGTTGTGGAAACACCAGGAGAAACTGTGCCCATGGTTGGGTGGAAACTGGTACACCCTTCAACAGTTTCCAACAATTTCTAAATTTTAGATAAGTTTTTTACATGTCTTGTATTTCCATGACAAGTTTATTTATTATTATGGAATTCATGTGCTAGTTATTTGAATAATTTGTTATTCTTTTCAAATAGTGGAATTGTCACTCTAATTGTTTTGCTGGTTGTGAAATCTGAAATAAGAACTAGAAAACATATTTTGTTGTTGGTTTTCTACCTATCTTTGTTTTGAAAGGGAAGTTGTTAGTAATTGTTTCTCACTCAGAGTATGAAATAGAGTGTTGGCTGGTCACTTGTAGTAATCTGTGTGAACAAATCCCTAAGTTATTAGTAAATACCAAGCCACTAAAGTCCTCATAGAACGAATTGATAATAAGGGAATGCAATTGCTTATAGAAACTTGAAGATTAGTTAGCTAGCTTTGGCCACTCTGTTGGCTTGGAAAATATGTTAGGCATCATGATTTGGAGAAAAGTTCAGATTTCTATTTGGCCTTAAGAGAATAAGCCAAATATTGAAGAGAGGCAAAGTATTTTCAAACTAAATAATAAGAAAAGAATGAGAAATAAAATCCGATTCCTTAATTTGAAATAAAACGAAATTAAGAATTTGAGGCATTGTGAATAATTAAGTTTCATTAGGACTTGGTAAGAAATAAATGTTTACCAGGTTTTAGACAATAGATTTATGTCCAAAAGGGGAAGAATTTAAAATGGTGAACATTCCTTGAAAATAGCAAAGATTTGCATAAAAATAGTAGGACAATAAATTGTGGTGAAAACACAGTTTTACCAGGGAAAGTTTTATGTCCAAAAAATGTAAAATTCTGGAAAAGAATTCAATCAAATAAATTACATGAGTTTATATATACATATATTTATATGTCTTTCTGAACAATTTTTGCATAGAAGGTAAAGACTCGTAACTCCTGCTGAATTCCCAAATTTACCATTTAAATGTATTAATAATTAAATAATAAGGTTAGAAATTCATATATTAAAAACTATGAATTCCTATCTTGTGTGTGAGAAATGGGAAGCTCAAATTCCCCCCCCCCCCTTCTGTGCAAAAAAATAAACTTTGCCAAGTTTCCTAGTTTTAAGAATTTCACCCTACAGAAATGTTTATTTGCACTCCTCGAGGAGTTCTTATTAATGTATTTTTATTATTGAAATTTTAAGTCCTGGAAGATATAATTTCCTTTTTTCTCAATGTATATATATAATCCCCCTTCATATCTTGGATGTCGGAAGAAAAGATAAGGGAATGCATGAATTATGTGAGAATATTTTGGGGTCTGATGGCCCGAGATACTATCATATTAAATATTAATATTTAATCCCCTCTATCAGATTTTGTAAGGAGAATAACTTGTGTGTTATGTCCAGGGTCTGAAATCCCGACATATTGTATCAATAAAATAATGAATATATATAAAGGGAATTAATTATCACCAGGGTCTGAAATCCCGACATATTGTATTAATAAAATAATGAATAGAGCAGGGCTGACATCATTATTTAATACATATTGATTATGTTGATCTGGGCTTTTCAAGATTGAATTATCTGATGGGGGCAGTTAGCCTTGTTTTTTTATAACATGATATTCCTATATATATATATATATATATATATATATATATATATATATATATATAGGAATATCTGGCATCGGATGTTGGAAGAAAAGAGAAGGGAACGCATGAATGGTGTGCGGAAATTTTGGGGTCCGATGGCATGAGGTATTGTAATATTAAATATTGATAATTAATTCCCTCCATCGGTCGAGAGCTCAGTGAGTGGAAGGTGCATGCTTATGAAATAGTTTGAAGCCGATAGGTTCGATTTAATTCCATTTTTAAATTATATATATGTGTGTGTGTGTGTCCATTGGATGTAGCTTGGGAGGTATATATATTCACATGAGGTCCCCACCAAGACGTCGGGCACCGGAGTTCTGTGTATATGGGAATGTGTGGAAAGTTATACGTTGGGGCCGATGATTTATATATTAGTCAAGATTAATAAGCCTAAGTGAAGTATAATAAAATTAATTATATTATAATATAATTAATTAAATTATATCGTAATATGATTATACATGAGAGGTTACATGTCGGGGCCTAGTGATTAATATAATTAAATATATTATAATGCAACCTGGGTGCTTTATGATGAAGTTAAGTATATTATAAAATAACTTGGGTGCTCTACAATGTAATTAATTATATTATAATATAACATATAACTATATTATGATATAATTACTTAATTATATTATAATATACTTAGAAAATTGATATTTAATTAGCATTAAACCACTTTGGGATTTTGGATTCCCAAGGGAAGAGAGAGAAAAGGTAAGCCCTCATTAACTATGGGGAGGGTATATTAGGCTAATTAAAAATGTCTTTAAGGGGGGTATTTAATTGTGAAGACTAATTATCCCTAATCAGGATTTAATAAATGAATACTTAAGAGTGGTATTTTAAGAAAATATTGATTAATTAACTTAATCACTATATAAGAAATGGACAAGGGTCAACCTCTGGTTGAGCGAGCCTTTGTACCCTACTGTGATGTGGATTTTCATGGTGAGTCCACGTGTCAAGTGGATACTGAGCCACACATTAGGATGATTTAGAATTTATGATCCAGGTGGTAGGCGAAGATACATCCATGTGTCACACTAAGTGGAAAGTGATACGCTAGCAGCTACATTGATACCAGATGATAATGTGTCATACCTAAATAGGACTGCATGGAATAGTAATTGATGGGGAGCCATGTGACAATAAGGATACCTTTGGAAAATTAAAGACCCAAAAACTTTAAAAGGTCATAACCTTTGATCTAGAGCTCAAATTTGGGCATAATTATAGTTGTTGGAAATCTCATGACGTGCTAGAGATGATGATGTCTCGAGAAGAATCTTAGATATTGGTAAGGAAAAAGTGAAATTTTAATACCCTATCCCTTAAAATCTACTTAGGGGTTGGGTGTCTTACAATGGTGCTAGAACTTGAATTCTCTTTCTTGGGTTCTTTCTGTAACTTCCTTTCTTGGTATTCATTATCCCCTCATTTCCCATCTTATCTAATGTCTAAGTTCAAGCCTCCAACTTCTTTGAATGGTTTGAGCTTTCTTGCTAGAGCCTCCATGAGTAGGGACATATTTTGAGACATGTCAGTGACTTTCTCTTATAGTCTCTCAAATCTCTCCTCTACTGGATATTGAGGGTTGTTATGAACAGACTCATCGACCATGGCTAGGGTTTTGTGTTTTTCTTCCTAAATTGATTCCTGGATCCCTACAACATTCCACAAATACCCCAAGAAAATTATCTCTAATACCAAAACAATCAATAAATTGTCATGGATATTCCACTGGATAGTTCATCACAATAGATCTAATAAAATACTAAAATCTTTACTATGGATGTTAATTTCTTTTATACATCAGGTTCTTTAATTACTGGTTTTTTGCTTAAAATGTATGAAATAGCTAAAATGAAAAAAAATAGAGAACTGAAATACATATTCACTCACCATCCACAAAGATATAAACTGAGAAACCCAATATGGAAGAAAATCCATCTAGAAGGTGAGGTTGCTTTGCTCTCATTTTTCAAATGCAAGTACAAATAAGGGCACACTCTTTGTGGATTTTCCTTTGACATTATGGCCTTTATGGTTGCTAAAACATATCTCCTCCTATGTTATTCTCTCAAAATACCACTCCTAGGTTCTTTGCTCGACTATGGAACAAATACAATGCTAATTAATGGAACCCCCTCTCCTCCTAGAAGCCTGGTTTTTAACATCATCTAATAGCCATATAAGGGTATGGTTTTGACTTCCTAAAACCTCATGTAACACCCCTATTTCCCCCAGCTTGTAAATATAAATATAACTTTCCAAAAGACTATGGGAACACTGAATATGTGTGGATGTTGGAATTGATGACCCTTTTTGTTATAAAAGGTAATGTATGTATTTTTGTTATTAAATAAAATGGATAGTGTTGCATAACTGCTAAAGGGGTTTTCCAAAGGTAGATCATGATGCATGAGAGAGATGGTGAGGGGAACCAAAAATAGTTGAGATGACCCCCACTAGACCAATGCCTTATTGGATTTAAATTATTTAGATCTCTCACCCAAAAATAAATTACCAGGCAGGTTGGTAGTTGGGAAGTCATCCTCAAGAGTTAATGAGAAGATGGGAAGAGTACCCATCTGAAAAAATCCCTGACCTGACCACAAAATGGGGATTCATACCCAAACAATCTTGTTGAGGAAGGAAAGAAAATAAGGGGATTCGTGGGAAGAAGGGAGGATTGCGAAGAAGATGAGTTGAGAGACCATTTTTTGAAAAGGAGAAGAGCATGTGCAACTCTATGGTTCTGAATAGAATTGAAAAAAAAATCTTTCTCTGGGTGCAAGAAGCTGCTGACAACGCTTTCAGTCCAAGATGATAAACGAGGTTGCAGAGAAGATGAGTGACTAAGGAAGCACTTGTTGTAGGCCCCCTTGCTTGGTGGAGAGAAAACAATTTTTCCAATTTCCTGTGGGAGGAGGAGAGTGGCCTCTGTCCCTAGTTGTCACTGAACAAGAAGGAAGAGTCTCTCTCAAAGAATCATGATCTAACTAGGGGGGGCTAGCGGTAAATCTGTCCAGGAGTTGTTGTGCCTATGGTTGGGTGGAAATGGGCACCCCTCTTAGTAGTTTCTTCACTATCTATTTTCTTGATAAGTATTCATTATTCATGTTCTAGAATTGAAATGCATGGTTGGATGTCTGTGTCTATGACTAAAAATGTGCATTGTTTGAATAATTATTAGAAATGTTTTTTTTTCTTTATTAACCCATGCATTTGAATGGTTTTATTTTTCCTCTGCTCAACAACATGAGAACTTTTAGATGTGGGTTTGTAAATGAATTTAAGAATAAGTTTACGATTTTCATACTGGTTGGAAAATACTTAAGGGATTTTTTCCCAAGAATTGAATTTGTAATGAAAGAGTCGGGGAATATTTCGCTGGAATACTTCAGTCTTGTCGACCCGTCGAATTTATCTTCATAGGTTACTGAAATCAATCTCTGTGGAGGGAGGGCACCTCCTTCAAACCATTCATTTATGTGACTGAGGGCTCATGTCCATGTCCCTAACCAAATCATGACTAAGAGTTGACCGTGCAACCCTAAGACTTGTCAGGGAATCCACTTGACTAGGACCTTGGAACCCTTCGCTAGGTCCAAAAGGAGAAAATATATTTTGACTTCGAAACTCTGGGAGTCCGGAGCTTCGGGATGTTATGAATTTACAACCTTTAAAACCAGCCAAAGGAAACCTGCTAGTATGGTTACCGACGAGTTTGAAAAACATCCGGTGGTTCCCTTGAATGTGACCATGGGACATGTCCCACTGTTAAACCCTGGTACGATTTCCAGTCATAAATTAACGCGAGTTGTAGATCCAAAGATCTTCAGGATCTTCCCTGATCGTTGGATCCACATCGTGGTCATTCTGGTGCTAAACACTATGGGAGAAAAGGAGTGTTAAATGGGTGGAAACCCTGAACGTCAAACTTGTGAAGTGACGAGAACCATAGATATGAGGATCTTTGATATTTTCCCTGACTGACCACTCCGAGAGAAAGGGACTATTAAATGGGTGGAACCCCCGAACGCCGAACTCATGAAGTGACGAGGACCATAGATCCAAGGATGCTTCAGGATCTTCCCTGACCGTTGAATCCATGCCATGGTGAATTCGACATTGACCACTGTGGGAGAACAAGAGTGATAAATGGGAGAAACCCCCAAACGTCGAATTCACAAAGCGAGGAGGACCATCGATTTGAGGATGCATTGAGATCCCTCTTGACTGTTGGATCTAGACCGTGGTCAGCCCGACGTTGACCACTCTGGGAGTAAAAAGGAAAATATACATCCAAGCTCCCAAATTCCAAAGTTGCGAAGCAACATAGGCCGTAGATCTATGGATCTACGTGGACCTATCTTGACCGTGGGAAAAAAAGGGGTATTGGGAGGTTGTTGGTGGAAGTTCGGGCTTCGAAGCTATGGGAGATTTCGTAGGAAGGAGAACCTATAGAATATCATAGGTTGTCAATCCAGAGTGATGTGGTATTCTAACGTCACTTAGGGCGATGTGGACCGATGTTCGACATGCCACATACCACCTTGATTCATGCCTTTTACAAGCCTTATATGTCAATTGGAACATGACACATGTCACCCATTTATGGGGCCACATGTCATCTCTTCCCTTTGTTGTGTGTCATCCCCCTAGCGTATGCTTGCTTGGTCTAAAAGCTGGTGGAGTACCCAAGACATTGGGAGTTCAGGACTTCGGGGAACTTGGGATGTTGGAACACTAGGGTTAATCATCCAAAGACCTAGACCTACCTTCCTCTGCCTATCCATATAATGTGCCAACATGTGTAAGTGTGGACCTTTCGGGAGTCTGGGGATTTGAAACTCCGGAGGTTTGGGGTGGTTTATTGGATAAGTCGAAAGGGTCGAAGTTCAAAGCCACATGACAAGATTTTGGGGTTTCAGGACTCTGGAGGATATGTGAGTAGAGAAAAGGGCATTCGACACCGAAGCATCGAATGTCAAAATCCCATAAGCCTATGTGTTGAATGAAGGGTGAATCATTGCCATTGGAATTAATGGTGGATTTATCTCCAACATAGATGCAGGAGTGTTAGGGAACTCTGGGACTTCGGGACTCTGGGAATGTTTCATACGGGGACAATAAGGACGAGAGGTTGAAGGCTCAATAATCATAAAGGATTAGGGAACATTCCCTGTAACTCTCCCTCCAGTGGCCATCTCATCACTAAAGGATGACAACCCTAGTCAAGACCGTTCCAGGTGGGATGGTCTGAATGAGGTGGACCCACGTGGCCTTTGACCCATGATTCCTAGAGAACTTTGGAAGGGAATAATAGCCAACCCAGAGCTCGGATTCGAGCATGGTAACAGTTGTTGGAAATATATTGATGAGAAGAAGGTGATGGAGATCTCGGGAAGAGGACTCGAGATGATTGAGAACAACAAAGTTTTGATTTCCCATCCCTTAAAAAGGTATTTTATGGGTTGGGTGTGTTACAAAGTAGTATCAGAGAGGGAAACAACACTTGGCTTGCTTGGTCTAATGAACGAGTCACATAAATAAAATGTTGTTAGAGAAATTTTAAGGGTAACACCATGTTGGTTACTACTCTCTCTTCCTACTCTTGGGTTGACCTAGGTTCAAATTTGAGCAAGTTTCCAACAAAAACCTCTAAAACTATTGGCCCTCCTGGTAAATCGGAAGGCAACATAGCACACATAATGTATTGCATGGTCTCCTCCAAGATAGTTCTATGGGTGACTGAAATGACCAGATGCTTGTAGTATAGGAAAGAGTGTGGATCTGGGATTGCAATTCATCTTCTTAATCCTTGTCCTGGATGTTATTTCTATTATTATTAATATTTTTTTAGCTATTAAATCTATGCATGCATTCTAACAGATCTAACATATAACATATCTCATAGAATTATCCATTCATCAACTAACTACTTACAGAAAGTAATTATATAATAAACACACCACATAACACAGGTGTTACCATTGTTAACCCCCTCCTGGGCTACGTCCACAAATATATGGCTTCTCGAGCTCATTTATTATGGTTCTGCAATATATGGCACAGTGTGTTCTAGAAATATGTTCATACAATCACAAAACAAACTCCACGACCTTTTTGAGGTTTACTAGATCGCACCAAGCTCCTCATCATGTGATCTAACCCTCAAGGTATAACTACTTTTCTCCCCTACATCTCAAGAGCTTACAAAAACTGATATTCAATCTTATAATAGTTTCATTGACTGAACAAACCAAAACTTAGCAACCCTGACCTAGACCTCCTAGGTACTTATTTATCCTAGTTTTTTAGCTCATCAGTCATTACAATCTCCTAAAAAAAACCTAACCCTAATGCGGTTAGGTTTTCCTACATGCACTCCTTGCATTCTTTCCTCGCACGTGTTTCTTTTCCTTCCTACTGTCTTTTTCTAATTCTAGGTTTTATCCTACAAAAATAATATTTCCTCAAAATAGGCCTACACCCAAAAGGCCCCGAACAATGACCTGTGGCTCATCCCAAGCCACCTAGCTCTTGCACGCTCCCTGAACAACCTCTGTTAGGCTGTGGAACTTGTCTTTAAGTTCGCTTCCTCTTTCCTGGACCTGTGTGGCTCTTCCTTTCAGTGCCTCTACTGACTGCATTGTGATCTCCTCCTGGATCAATGTTGTTCCCTCTGTTTGTGCTTTCTCCATATTCCTTTTTTTCTCCTCCAATTGCACAATCAGCTGCGCTACTTGCTCCTAGAGTGGTTCTACTTCTCCCTGTCTCTCTTATTTCTATCTATGCACGGTGTTCAAATTGTCTTGTAACTTCTTCATGTCCTGATTACCTTTCAGGCGCTCTATGATGTTTATCGTTTTCTGTCGGTTCTTGAGCTCTTGCATGGATACACTTAGCCTCTCCTCCTCTTGGTCCCACTATTGAACCTTCTCATCCTCATCAAGCATTTTCCAGAGCTGCGCCGCTCTGTCAAACAATCATGTTGTTGTGTTGACTTGTTCTTCCATTGTTGCCATTTGTAGTGCAACTTATTTTTTCCTATGCTCTCTCACCTCGGGAGGAGTTGTAGGAGTCAATTTTTCTTGTAATTCCTCAATCTCTTACCTATAGTATTCGATGGTTTTGTGAATAAGGTTGAGTTTCTCCTTTGCGCTTGTGTTCTCTTCCTGCACATTTTCAAGGATGTGATTCTACACTATTTTCACTCCCTGTTCGATTCTATCTATGTGCTCCTTTTCTTCCTTGGTTTTGAACTTGACCTGTTTGATCACCAATTCCAAGGCTTCCTTACCATCTCTTGTCTCCTGCAGTTATGTTGCATTTGTTCTGGCGTGTGATTGTATCTCCTGCGTGACACTGACGTGGAGCCTGTATAATGCCTTGGTAGGTATTCTTGCTAATACCATCTCTGCCTACACCAGATCCTTCAATGGCGTATGTGTTGCAGTTTCATCCTTTTGCAACATATTAACTGTTAACCTGAAAGTCAAAATCCTCTGGGAAATAATATGAGTTGTGTTCTCCTTTCTTAGTGTAGTCCTTATCATTGTTGTTGCTTCTTCGGGGAACAATTCAGTTCCCCTTTCAAGCCTCTGCGTTGACCTGATCTACTCGAGGACCCGCTTTATTCCTGCTAGGTCTTCTTGTATTTTTCCTCTCTGGTGTTGGGATTCTTCAAAATCTTCTACTACACGGTCTTGCACCCTTTCTCCCATGAGGTCTGCGTCATCCTCCGTGATAATTTATTCTAGGATTTGTTTATGCACTTTCGCCTTCTTGAATGATCCTCATGTATGTATTATTGGCCTCTTAGGGGTCCTTGTCTCATATGGAATAGATTCTAAGGGTTTTTCTTGTGTTGTAGTGTCCCCCTCTCCTTGTTCTTTCTTTCTTGGGATAGTGTCCTTTTGTGTTTCCTATGTATTCTTCTTCGACACACTCCCCTTCTTCTATTGCGCCGACTTCTAACTGGGTTTCCCCAACTTTATCGACTTTTTGGGCACAGTGGTGTGTACCTCTGTACAATTAGGCACTTCTTGAGTCAGGACTAGAATCCTCTAGTCATTGTGCCAATCCCTCATTTCCATTTCTATTTCATCTTCAGTGACGCAGTATCTTGTTTGTAGCCATTCCTTCTTCGGATCCCTGGATGCCCGGATCACATTTTATGCCTTGTCTCCCTAAAGTTGTCTATGTCCCTATATTATGCGACCATGTCTGGAGTAATCCTCCAAATGTTTGCAATGTTCTCTTGTATCTCATTGAAGTACTTGGAAAAGGTACCTATGTTAGAAGCTCTATGATTGGGGTCTAAATTTCTCACCAATGATGTGTAACACACTACACAACATCGACCTATCCAATCAAAAAAATGAGAGTAAGGGGTATCCCTCCACCCCATCAACATGATCAAAATGAGTAACAACGATTAGTGGAAATTTTTTCCCAATTCCTATGCGTCTTTGCAATCTTCAAGGAACAAGTTTAATAGATATAGGGCTCAACTGAGTGTAGTGACATTAGTGCATTGCATTGCAGCTGCAACGACCCCTATAGGGACTTCCTCCTTGCGAAATTTCCTAAGAATTTTGTAGGCCATGAGATTGGTGGCCATCCTCATTGTTGCATCATTGATCCTCTTGATTATGATCCCGTGCGAGCCCTTCTCTATGTCATAAGTTTTCTTCATCTCCTTGGCCAGGAATTTCTTCTCTTTTTTTTCATATAGGTACTACGTGGGGTTCTCGCCCATTAATGGAAGCCCTATGGTGAGTGCAATAAGATCCACGTTTATTGATATGGGTTGTTCCAACCATAATAATCCTCCATGGAGGACCACCATCAACTGCTTGGTGCAATTGTTTACTTCTTTCCCCCTTCCAAAATGGGGAATTTCGAGCAGATTCATAATGCATGTGTTGGTCAAGATGGTTTCTCATGGTTTCGGTTGTAGGATTGGGTCTCCAAAGGGGCCTATCCCTATATTGTCTAGGTATACCCCGTTATGCAAACTCGGGGAATTTTCCAGCATCAACCACGTCGTGGTCCGAATATTTCAACTTCTCCATGCATCCCAAAAGTGTTGGCATGGTTTGCACTCCATATGGAATGCATGGTAGTATGATTCTTGCATTGGGTTGTCTATGTGGGGACCATGCCATGGGATGTTTTCCCTTGATTCTTGGTAGATGACTTGAGTTCCCAGCCTCCATTTGTCTCTTTTCCTCATCAGGGTCTATTTGGCCAGTAATTTCTTCCACTAGACCCTCTCGCTGCTGTGTAGACTCTGCTCTGGGTGTTCTTGGCATTGCAACCTCTATGTGCGCACAAGCTTCGCCATTTATTCGTTGGGATTCTTCGGCCCTCAGAGGTTGTTGTATGGTTCCTACGTCGTTTGTAGTGTGACCCTCCAAACCATTGTGCGAGATGACCACTGCTATTGGAGGTTGTGTTTCTTCCACCATCGGTGTAGGGCTTGTTGGTTCTTCATGTGGTGAAGGAATCGTGTCCACATTGACGAATTCCTCGATCTGGGTGGTTTTCTGTTCGACCTCTGCAGTTTCATATGGTACCCTAACACTGCTTCTGGTTTTCCTCCTTGCTTTGCTCGACGCGCCCATCTTCGATGGTGCCATCGTGGGTACTGGTCAGTTTTTTCCGAATGCATTGCAACTATTTCACATTGTGTTCTTTGTCAATTCACTTCTACTTTTCATGCTCTCTATCATTGCAATTTCACGATTTCACAATAAGTCTTATGTTCCCCATGTTTCCCCTCTATATAGAAAATGTCATGAAACTTCTCAGAGAAGATTCCCTAGTTGTTATTAATGCAATGATGCTTTATGAGTATGTTCCATTTAATTTCATAAATGTTGCCAGTTGGCGCCTTTTTGTCGTAACCATCATTTTTGGTTTTTTCTCTTTTTCTGACCGTTAATCCCTTTTCCAGCTCGCTGAGTTTTCGAGTGTGCAAAGTATGTTTGTTGTAACTTTCCCTTAGTGTGTAGTGTTTTGCCCATATGTTATGCATGAACATTTTCCCTTTTGTCGTCCTAAGTCCACTTTTTGTACACACCATGTTTCCCAGTAATTTTTGTATTTTCTTTCTTTTCTATTTTTGAATTTATTTTTCCTTATTTTTCTCCTTTTTGTTTCTTTTTCTGAATTTTCTATATTAACTTCTACTATAGTATAATATGTACATGTTTCCTTACTATGTTATAAATTTTAAGTGCTAGGAGGTCGACTATCCCTGTACAATTTCAGTCGACTCCCATTGATTAGTCATTTTAGTTCCGTGCCTTACAAGTATTTTCACTATACAGATCCTCCATCTATGAAAGTCTTCACTTCATATGGCCCAACCAATGCATTCTAAATTTACTAGGATGTTGAGAAAATTTACTGTCATAGAGAAAGACTAGGTCTCCCTCCTTGAAACTCTTTCTCTTAACATGTATGTCATTCCAAGATTTGTCTCTTGCTTTCAGTTCTTCTTGATGAAATCCTGCCAGAATCCTATACTATTCCATATCCATTAGTTGATTGATCCTTTCCTTTACTGTGCCTCTTTCTGTCATGCTGGTGATTGTTGCTATGCGCAGGATGGGTACCATAAATTCTAATGGTACTACTACTTCCTTCCCATACACCATTCTGAATGGTGTCTGTCATGTTAGCTTCTTACATGCAGTCCTATATGCCCATAGTACTGTTGATATCTTCAAATCCCAATCATCCCTATTTACATTGCAGATCTTTGTCAGAGCATTCTCCAAGATCTTATTGAAGGCTTCTACTATTCCATTTGATTGAGGATGGTATGGTGTACTCTTCTGACGATAGAATTCAAACTCCTCAGTCATAGCCTTGATAGTATTGTTGATAAAGTGAGTACCTTGGTCACTCATAAAAATCCTTGGACATACAAATCTAGTGATCACTTGCTCAAACAAGAAGTGTGATGTTGTCTCTATGCTGCAGTCTTTTAATGGTATTGCTTCTTCCCATCTTGTTAAGTATTATGTCGCAGTGTTGATATATCTTTCTCCTGAGATTATTGCTTGTGGATTAATTGATCCCACAAAGTCTATTGCCCATTTGTCAAATACCTACAAAGTTACCTGTGGTCTTAGGGGTATATCATCCCTTCTATTCGGTTTACCAATCCTCTGATAGACATCACATATCTGTAAATATTCCTTACCATCTCTGTGAATTGTTTTCCACCATAGTCCTGCATGCAACACCTTATGCATAGTAGATTTTCCTGCATAGTGTCCTCTAGCTATTCCCTCATGAGATTCTGCCAAAATTCTAGGACTTTCATGTTTTAGTACACACCTTCTCAAAATGTTGTCTACTCCCATTTTGTATAAGTGTCCTACAATAAATTGATAGTCTGCAGCTCTGACTACCAGATTTTTCTTCTACGCAATACTAAATTCTTTTAGTGCAATCCTTATACTCAAGTATTCAATAATATCAAAAAAATATTTATGAATTATTTGGAATGAAAATAACTACGCATCAGGGAAGTTGTATTCCAAATTGGTAGTTTCTTCTCCATTTGTTACCCTTGACAGGTGATCAAGTCCTGCATTAAACTTCCTTGGTTTGACTATGACCTCAAAATCAAATTCCTGAAATAACAATAGCCGTCTACAAATCCTCCCCCCCCCAACATTGGCTTGTTGACTAGGTATTTAAGGGATGAATGATCTATGAACATCTTAAAGTGTTTTCCCAATAAGTAATTTCTAAACTTTTGAAGTGCATAGACCATAGCTAGGCCTTCTCTTTTTGTAGTGTTGTCTCTGATTCTGATAGTTTTTTGCTAGAAACTTTTATAGGATGGTCCAAATATCCTGCTCATGGTTGTGCCAGAATTGCTCCAAGTGTTATAGTTGATGCATCTACATGTACATGAAAATTATTTTTCCAATCTAGGAATACTAGAATAGGTGTTGTAACCATCTTTTCTTTTAGGGTGTCCAAACCTTGTTGACAATCCTCATTCCACTAAAATTTAGTATCTTTCTTCAACAAATTCTCCATTGGCACAGTGATCTGAGCATACCCTTTTATAAATTTTCTGTAGTATCCTGTATGTCCCAATGTTTCTCTCAACTGGTGCATTGATTTTGGTGGTGGTAAATTCACAATGGCTGCAATCTTGGCAGGATCTACTAGACAGCCTTGTTTGCACACTATATGGCCCAATAATATTCCAAAAGGTGTCCCAAAGACGTATTTATTGATATTCAATGATATCTGACACTGCCTGCATATTTCCAACATTAGCCTTAATACTTCTACATGATATTTTAATAGACTATATATAGTCCAACCATCTAGATACACTTCTAGAAACTAATGTATGAACTCCTTAAAAGAAGCTATTACCACCCTTGAAAATATGGTTGGTGCATTCTTCAACCCAAAAGGCATGACTGTGTACTGGTAGGATCCCCATTCTATGGAAAAAATAGTATTGTACCTATCTTATGGGGCTATCTTGATCTGGTGGTAACCTAGGAACCCATCTGTAAAGGAATATGCTTCATGGCCTCCCACATTCTCTAGGACTTCATCAGTAAAATGCATAGGGAAATGGTCATGTAGGAAATAATCATCCAGTTTCATTAGGTCAAAAAAAATCCTTATCCCCCCTTGTTTCATTTCTTGCACTACCATATGGCTTATCCATTCAGATTCTTCTACTGATTCTATAATTCTATCTTCTAACATTATATCAATTTATGTTTTCACTTTATTCTTATATATTGGATTCATTCTATAAGGTCTCTGTCTGACATATCTAGCCTGAGGTTTGAGAGGTATCTTCATCTCTCCTAGCTCTCCTGCTATGCATTGCATCTCTGTAAACATTATTGGGAACATGTCACTGTATTCACGCAGTAACTCTGTTATTATTTCCACTGTTTGTTCATCCCAGCAGTCTCCAATACTTTCCATTTTAGGTTTATTTGTTGTCCCAATATTAACTTTATTCACTTTGATAGGTGCAACAAATACTTATGAAAAAATTCTAGACATCTCCACTTGTATTCACTCAAATTCAAAAATTGTTACAATGATCAATACAATTTGTCCCTTGCGCTTCTACCAACCCTTTTCACATTTAAAATGATAAAATATATAAATGAAAGACTCTTCCTAAATATTAGGAGGTATAGTTCAACCACTATCCTACAATTTTTGACCTAGTTACATCAAAATAGGAACAAACTCAAAACTGCCTGCTAAGAAATAGGAGTCAATTTTCTGGAAAATAAGGGTCAAATATAACATCATATATCTTGAATCCTAATAGTTTTTACAAAAATGAGAGATGTTTTGTGAATGATATAGTTCTTGAAAAAATCCTCTTTTAGTTTTCCAAAATTCCTCTCCATAATCTCGGGATATGCTCCCAAAGATACTGACTAAAACATGAAATCATTAAATATTTAAATATGAAAAATAGGCTAAAAAGATCCCTTCGAATCTCCAAAAATATGACACCTGTGTAGAAAATGAGAGAGGTGTTTGTTATTCAGTTAATTATTGACAAATAAATCTTTTGGGTTTAAAAAATTCTTCTCCATATTCTCAGAATCTTCTCCCCAAAAAGATGACTAAAACATGATAACATTAAATGATTAAGTATGGAAAATGGGTTGTAAATATTCATTTGAATATCCCACATTATGAAACTTGTGTACAAACTGAGAGAGGTTTTTTTTATTGAGTTAAATCTTGACAAAAACCTCTCTAGGTGTTTCCAAAATGCTCTCCATATGGTCATAAAATGATCTTGAAGTTTACCACTAAAATTTCATTTTCGTAGCGTGCCCTGCAAAATTTGTGTAGCATGTATTCTTTTAAATATTTATGATGAGTTGTGGAGTCAAATAGGAGTTGGATTTAGAGACCAATGTGAGGATTAATATTTTTTACAAAAATCATAAAAAATTTGGCATGTGATAACATTGGCTCCAATGGGGATGTTGTCCTCCATGTGAGGCAACAAAGAACAGTAGATCAAGTTCCTTATCCATTGGGATAATTCAATTCCCTATAACCAACTCATATTGCAACTGAATCCAAACTGCAAACTAGAACTTGAATTTATTTCACCCTGATGACTATAAACTGAATGCTAAAACTGAATTAAAAACTACTGAAGAATGCTCAACTGTGAGCTTATTGGCGCACAATCTTACTCTAATCAACTGAAGACAACTGTTGAATCAAGTAACATTGAAATGCCAATGCAACTAGTCAAGTAGTTTCTCAGCTAACATGTCCGTCTGACTATGCTTCAACAAGATCAATATTGGAACCTGTAACAACAAAGGCAATTCATGCTGTAATTTGTCTCCAGAAGGAAACAATCGTTGAAAATTTAAGTTGAAACACTCCTCCATATAGTCTGCTATAGGATGTTTGAAATGAAAGGACAAAGAAAATAATGTGTCTTTTTGGTTCTGCTGAAATGAAGGTTCAAAAGAAAGAGCCAGAAATTGAACAGTTAGGGGTATTTCCTGATCTTTTAAAACCTCAAGCTCTTTCTCAATGTCCCTGACAAATTCATCCAAAAACTGGATTTTATCTTCTGAACTGTATTTACATGACTTTAAATAAGAAGACAAAAATGAAGAAAAGTTTTATTCCACTTCCTTCTCAGTGTATGTATCGTTCCATTCTCTAAAACCTTGAATGCAAAGTGAGTATGCTACAAACTCTGTTTTTTCCATCCATGTTTCCAAGAAAATAACCCAAAAAACTGAAAAAGATCTTATGGAATTGGTAGGTAAACCTTCAACCCAAGGATTAGATCTTTTAAAACCTCAAGCTCTTTCTCAATGTCCTTGACAAATTCATCCAAAAACTAGATTTTATATTATGAACTGCATTTACATGAATTTAAATAAGAAGACAAAAATAAAGAAAAGTTTTATTCCACTTCCTTCTCGATGTATGTATTGCTCCATTCTCTAAAACCTTGAATGGAAAGTGAGTATGCTACAAAATCTACTTTTTCCATCTATGTTTCCAAGAAAATAACCCAAAAAACTGAAAACGATCTTATGTATTTGGTGGGTAAACCTTCTACATTTTCCTTGGAACGAATCTTAAAACAACCTAAGGAATACATCTTCATTTTTTATTCTAAGAAGCTCAGTAAATTCACAAAAATTTGATATATGCTTCAAAGTCAAACTCAAATCCTCACCATTAAATTTTGGACGATTGCTTAAACAATATTCATCCTTGGGTAAAGTATTTGGAAAACCATAACTTTGTGAAAAATACAAACATGCATACCTTGAAACAACTGTAGTAACATCCGAGTTCTTCATGAAATTTAGTGGAGTCACTAGTACCTTTTTCAAGATTTAAAACCTTCAGACAGTGGAGTCTCCATTGATACTCTGACATCTGGATACACATGATAATGGAGTTGCCAAGTGGATGATTTACAGCCTCTTTGTGTCTGACTGTTTTCCACCATCAACAATCAGATCTGAAATTTGTCATTTATCCTAGGGAAGATTACACCTTTGCCCCCCCGATAGTGGCGCCAAAATGTTAGCACTAAGTAAATTTTCTAGGTTGAGGGGAAAACTTAAAAAGGTAACCACAAAACCACTTCAGAACTGAAAACTAGCCTTTTCAGTTCAGAGAGGGATCTCTCTTTTCACTTGGTCTCTTGGAAGATGGATCTTCTCTAAAGGTTTAATGGCTAGGTTTTTATTTTATGAAAATATTTATGGGGTTTGTTGGCAAGAAGAAAAGGAACCTGTTGGGAAATAAAGTCAACTCTAAAAACAATTAAAACAATGTATGGTAGGTAGAGCTCTCAAGGAAGAAAAGGAAAGGTAGGTGATGAACTTTCAATATTTTAATTTGTTGTGATAATATGGAAAAAATAAGAAACATATAACATCAATAAGAGAACCATAAGAGATGAATTCTGATGAGTTAAGAAAGAAAAACAGAATTCAAAATTGCTTGAATCTAAATCATCGTTTAGATGAATTTCAGACCCTTTAACATCCAATTTTAATCATATGAAAGGTTTCAGATGAAGGGAAAGAAAACTATAAAAACATACATGAAAGGAAACACATACTTCAGGTCATAACCACATGAATCTTTGGTATGCAAAACTATGGACATCTCCACTTGTATTCATTCAAATTCATAAATTGTTACAATAATCAATATGATTTGTCCTTTGTGATTTTGCCAACTCTTTGCACATTCAAAATGCTCAAATATATAAAGGAAAGACTCTTCATCAATTTGAGGAGGTTGAGCTCAATCACTATCCTACAATTTGGATCTAGTTACATCGAAATAGGAACAAACTCAAAACGACCTGCTAGGAAATATGAGTCAATTTTCTGGAAAATAGGGGTCAAATATAACATCATATCTTTTTAATAATGATAGATGTTACAAAAATGAGAGAGGTTTTTGTGAATGAGATCGTTCTTGAAAAACATCTCTTTCATTTTTCCAAAATTCCTCTCCAGAATCTCGGGATATGCACCCAAAGAGAATGACTAAAATAGGAAATCATTAAATATTTAAATCAGAAAAATAGGATGAAAAGACCCCTTTGAATATTAAAAAATGTGACACGTGAAAAAATGAGAAAGGATTTTGTTATTCAGTTCATTATTGACAAAAACCTCTTTTTTTTTCAAAAAATATTCTACATATGCTTGGAAGCTTCTCCCAAAAATGATGACTAAAACACGAAAACATTAAATGCTTAAATCTAGAAAGTGGGCTGTAAATATTCATTCGAATATCCCAAAGTATGACACATGTGTAAAAACTGGGAGAGGTTTTTGTTATTGAGTTAATTATTGAAAACAAACTCTATGGGGTTTTCCATACTCCTCTCCATTTGTTCCTAAAATGATCTTTAAGTTTACCACTAGGCTACCATTTACATAGCATGGCTTGCAAACTTTGTGCAACATGTACTCTTTTCAAATTTTATGATGACTTGTGGAGTCAAATATGAGTTGGATTTAGAGACCAATATTAGGATCAAAATGTTTTAAAAAAATCATAAAAAATTTGGCATGTGATAATAGTACTGACCAATTTATAGGCATACATTTTCACAATGATTGCAACATTTCATGGAACTACGATTGACAATCATGATTTGAAAATTCTTGTCTGCACGCATATAGAAATTGATTTCTTGGGTAATGTGATGATCAATAAAATTATGGGTGCTTCCACTATTAATGAGGATTATGACTTTCATATGCTTAATGTAGCCAATTAGCTTGAGGGTTTGGGGAGAAAAGAAGCCAGTGAGGGTATGCAACGAAATCAGTGGTTCAACCTTTGTTGGACCAGAGGGAAGAGTACGATCATCGATTAGGGGTAGTTCTTCCATAGGGGAAAATTTGTTCTCCTTGTGAGAAAAATCCTTGGAAATGGACATAAAAATCTTTTGTTCCTTACAATTACTCCTTGAAAAATATTTGTCGTAACAAATATTGAAAATACCCTTGAGTTGGAATTCATCCATTTATGCCAAAGTTAATTTATAGATCTTGAGAGAGGTGGCATGAGGGGTAGGGTTGGTAGGTCGAGGGTGAGGAGGAAAATATGGTTTTTGGTTTTGGTAAAAGACAACATGTTTTCCTTCTTTCACATGTTTAGTAGCTTCCACCCAGGTCCAGGGGAAAGCCATGTGGACTTGGGCTTGGATTTCACCTTAAGGCCACTTATAAATCATTCCTTGAAGATGCAATTTGACACGCTTTCCATTATGAGAGACAAGTGCTAAAATGAAAACATAAATTCTTCCATGGTACCACATTGTTTCAACATGTTCAAATGGCCCAGATGATCTGTGTCGATGTCAAAGCATTCATAAAGTTCGGCGAAAAAACTGTTTCTAATCAACACAACCTTGGCATGTTTCATGTCTTCCATTTTTGAATCTATGGTGGAATGCATGGAGGAATTGATGGTGCAAGTATTTGCATTGATTTGCCTCATTTCCTTTTGGGTCATGGAGATATCAAATGATACAGTGTTGAGGCATTTTTTAAGGTCTTGCTTGCGGGTGTGGACCATGGTGAAAGGGAAACATTGGAATGGGGTGGGTGGGTTTGAATAGAAAGGGGATACTGGTGAAGGGTACCACTACGATTAGTGAAAAGAGAGGAATCCAATGGAATAGGTGGGAAATAAGGGTGTCAAAAAGGGTGTGTGGGTCCAAGAAAAAAAATATTACAGGTGATAGATACCACTGCGATCAAGGAGAAAAGAGGAATCCAATGGGATAGGTTACAAATAAGGGTGTTGGGAAGGGGATTGTGTCCACGAGAAAAATAAAATAAAAATGATAGGTACCAAAAAGATCAAGGAGAAGAGAGGAATTGGATGGGATAGGTCCTGAATAAGGGTGTTAGCAAGACCACTATACTCTGTTTATTTTCATTTTTTTAACTCCTACGGAGTTATACTTTGGCCTGAAGAATACTGTAGTGATGAAATACCCAAATAGTTAATAGGTAAAATTGTGTAGGAATTTCACAACCATGATGCAAGAGGTAAGGTTGCATGGAAAAATATCCCTTATGGCCCTTTCATGTTATGTTTTATTCCCAAGTGTTATGGTTTGTAGGGGTCCTACAAACAAGGGTTTGTCATATCTTATATCTCTCTAATATACATGTGGGGTCAAACACTAGTACTTGGCCCAATATCTCAGGGCACTGACTACAGAGGCTCAACCATACCCTTAGTCATACTACCCAATTACCTAGGTACTAGAGATTATCTTCCCGAGTTTTTTTCTTGATGTCACTATAGTAGTCAGGTGGATGATCAATTGATATATAGATGGTTTCAAGAGACCTGGGGGAATCCCTATATACTTGATAGTATGTCACAGTGATGATCATGTATAGATTCTATCTGATGTGGTACTACACAAAGGGGTACAAACAAGGGTTATAAAGGTTTCCAATAAGGCGATACTTTTGTTTCAAGTAACCGCCTAAAACCATTTGTATTTCCTGCATGTAGTCTTTCCGAACTGCATTTTTACCTGTTGAATGACATATCTCTATGCTTTAAAGACACCGACAATACACGTCTCTAACCTGAAAAAAAAAATTACCCAAATTTTTTGTAGAGGAAAGATCTCTAATACCACTTGTAAGGTTCCAGATATATTATAATAAGTAGAAACATAAATATTGCAGTAAATACCAGTGGAACAAAAAAATATAGAGAATCACAACACCAAAAATGATGCCTTTATTGATAGAAATCCAAATTCACTTGCCTTCGAGGGGGAAACCTCCAATATAGTAGAGCTCTATTACAATAATTCTCAAGACAAGACTTTCTCATTTCTTTTACTCATATTTATACTAATTATATTCCAAATAAAATTCTAGAGGAAGATCTTTCTAGAAGTGGAAGCTTTTGTAAAGTCTTCTTACATTAGACTTTTTCACATTATAAAATAGGTATTATTAACTAATTCCAGCATTTATTACATGGAAAATATATTATTCTACCTATGTGATGAATTAGGGAGGTTAGTTCCCTAATAGAATCCCATAATGTACAAATTCTTCCAAAATATTCCCTTGAGCTTAGTGCAATTCCTTCACTAGCTCTATAATGCTTTTTCGCTACATTCAATGCTTCATTTTCCTCCAATTTTATTTCCTAGATAAGTATTATAATGGGTTTTTATATTATAATTAGATCCTTTGGGGATTCTTTCATTATTTTACTTGTCCCCCCCCTACAATTTCAGGATAACACAATCATTATTTAGGGTTGGGTTTAGAATTATCTCTATGAGGTGCCTATATTTCCTATCCCTTGGTTCCTTGTATCCTTCCACTTGATCTTAGGGAGATTTCAATGATTTGTTGAGTAACCATTTATTTATCTACATTTTTTATTTATTCCGTTATCTCCTTTAGGGTTGTATTTCCTATATTTTTTACATACCTTGGTATTTCGCCTTCCTTTATTGTCTCTTGATATTTCCTTCAAGTTACTATTTAACCTTCCTATATTGGCACTTTCCCAAGAGATGCAAGTGCTTATTATTGGTGTTCCTCTTTTGGCATATCTTCCTCAATATAGTGAATCTAATTTAATTGGTGAGGGAGGAGGTGACTCAAAATGGTTTGAAGTACTAATTTGAGGTTTTCCCAATGAAGCTTCCTTAGGGTTCTGGTTCGATCTTTTGGTATTTCAGTAGAAAGATTTATTTGGGAAACTTCAGGATTATGATTAGATGGAATAAAATTGTATCCATATCCTCAATTAGGAGGTGATTTATTTTTGACTTATTGCCATTCTCTTCCCTATTCTAGAGTTTCATTTGAATCTCCAGTTTTATTCTTACAATCTTTCACAAAACGGTCATATTCATGGCACACTTTGCATTTAAATGGGAGTTGTTCATAGTCCAGTTGTTGAATGTGAGTCCAGTTGTCTAAGGACAAACAAACTGCTTCAGGGAGACTCGTTCTAAGTTCACTTCTACATAGATCCTGGCATAGGCATATTTGGTTTAAACTTATCAATATACTTCCAAGGATATTTTTGACTCTTTTCAAAACATCATCCTCCAACAATGAAGTGGAAAATAAGGAAAACAAAGACAAATGGGAACAACTGATGGAATATTGACTTCTAGGTCAAAATTGGGTGTCCATCTATTTAGGTACACATTTCCTTGGTTCCATGAAATATGAGTTTCTTCTAAAAATTAAGTCTCCATCATACTTAAACTCGAATAGAAATGACAAAAGTTCACATGCCACAAAAGAAGAAGTTGATTCATCCCTTGATTAAGCATTTCCAACTTCTTTGAATCCAAGTTTCCATATGGTGCATGGTTGGCCAAAGAATCATCCTTAAACTCAAACAGAAATGAAAAAAAAATGGCTTCCACAAAATTAGAAGTTGAGTCATCCCTTGATTAATCCTTGCCAACTTATTTAAATCCAAATTTCAATTCGGTACGAGGTTCACAAAAAAAGAGTAAATTGTCTGACCAAAACCGTATTGAGAAATGTAAGAGCCTTATATCTGGAAGCAATTGGTAGGCGCACCTCTAGAATTTGGTCTAGCTTCTTGACGAAACAAAAAATTCCCAGCTTGGCAATTGATTTTCTTGTGGAAGTGGCAAGATTCCATAAGGAAGTAACATGCGAGTCGAAGTTAGGAGGAACATCAACACCTCCCCCTGACATGGTTACTAGCCTAACAACCTAGGGCACACCAGGTTGGTAGCTACATGGATTAGGTTTTTTTTTGTCTTTCTAATTGCTCATATGGATTCTAAAAGTTAAAAAAAAAAACAAAGTTTTCCTTCAAATTTTCAATCTCTATCCTTTGTGTTAGAGAAGAGCACAAGTAAGAAATTTTTAGCACATAATGTCAACTAGATCAAGATCCTTTCTTCTTCCCTTTAGCACTACTATGGTGTCACAAAATTTTCTCCTTAAACTAGAAATTGAGAAATTTTCAAATAACTTATANTATATATATATATATATATATATATATACACCCTCTAGTTTTTTGTGAACAAATTTAGAGACAACAATTATCCATCCCTTTCTCCAAATAGTTTCATGTATTATTTTTAAATCACCTGGGCTTTGATCATTATGAAAATAGGTTATGTGGCACTTGCCTTTATCCATATTCCATCACATCCTTTTACCCAACAATGTACGGTGGTATACAGTGGGTTTTTGGGATATTTTCCCCAGGGCGACCTCCAGATAGAGACTTCAGACATATCATTGAGATTGGTTCACCCAAGATCAATGAGTGGATGGAAGATCCTCATGGATAAGTATATCCCTAGGAGATTTATCTTTGAGTGGGATACCACTAGAGCAGGGACGAAGAGAAGGATATCCGCAAGATCACTCTTAGATGTTTCCTTGAGTCCTTGGTCATACCATTGGGGTTGACCAATGCACTTAACACTTTCCAATCTTATAGGCAGTGGAAGTGGCATCTAGTGCCATTTTCTAATTCCAACAGTATATTCGACAAGATGTGGAGGACTTGCCTGAGTCAGTTGGGTGAGACAGATAAGATTATAGACATGTTAGAATTCTTTTGTTTTAGCTATGTGGTCGGAGCACATCAGGAGATCCATGTTGTATTGGATCAGTTCATAGATATTTCAACTGATAGAGTAGTGGATGGAATTATCCACTACGAATGTTTCTCACATATATTCCCTGAGTCCACACTTAAAGAGGAGATTATGAGGGCTACACATGATTTACCTTTGGCAGGGAATTCTAGGTACTTGTATGAGTATGAGGCACCTCAAGTGACAAGGATACTTTCCATGGAGTTATTTAGACTCCACATATTACTCAGGTACATTGATAGCAAGTTTCTCAGTGTAGTTTGGAAGGAGCCGAACAAATCTGTAGGCAAAGAGTTGATTCCTAGTACTGTGTTTCCAGCAAATGATGGCATACCAGGGACTTGGCTCATTTTGACTCCGATGGTTACCAGTATTGTGCAACAACAACTAGCAGGTATTGGGAGTGGTGGACTTCAAATTTGGTGGTGAGATCCAAGAATTCATCTGAATGATAGGTTGATTAAGATGATGATGAGCGAAAAGGTTGTTATAGTGATTGGTCAACTTTATTTTTGGGACGTCAAGAGAGGGGAGGTTGAGGATTTCTCTATATGGTAGGGCATACTCGAGTCCAATCGTGGAATTGTCGACTTAGACTTCACTAAGACACCTTCGCAGGGGAAGATTCAAGATAGTGGATTCAGTCCCTTCAGGGAGTTCATCTTAGGTTTCTAGGAGAGGAGGACGCATACTGGTAGCATCAGAGTAGTGCATCATCATCATGGTAGTACCCTTTCGGAATTAGTTATGGACCCTGGAATTACATTGCTTGACAATTCAACAACTATTAGAGATGTGGGCATCGGTTTTGACTTTCTAGAGTTTAATTTTTGGAGGCTTAGGAATGGATTCTTGGAGGATGGATCTTCCAAGGAGTTGACCAGGTCTATACGTCTTATGATTTTCTGGCTTATCAGGGGAAATCATGTGGATTCTTGTATTATCTCTTTACATACCAATTCTATGAGTAGAAGGTGCTTCAAGACATACATGCTAGTTTGGGATCCTAACAAATTTTCCATCTACAGGGTTCTTGTGTTTAGGGACTTTGCGGATGATATGTTGGGTTATTCTCAAAATGGTACTTGGACGATTATAGTAGCCTGGGGATGCTAGAGTATTAGGAATTTTCCCTTTGACACTTGGATATGAGGTGTAGTGGATTCCCTATCAATTGATGACCACATAGACTTCTCTATGATGTTTGATTTTAGAGTTAGGATATGTTGGATGGGTATGATCCTTGATAGTGGATGCGATCCTTTGAGACACTATAGATTGTGGATGTAGAGTGGGCACAATGGTCGAAGGACTATGATCTGAGTGGAACAACATCAACATGGTGGTTTATTTATGAGGATAGCTTGGGACCCCGAGATTTCAGTAGGAGACAATGCAACAGTTGACACGGAGGCGAGAGCTAGTTTTTTTCTTCATGATATTGGTTCTCTAGCATAACAGTTCGTTGGTGGGTTGATCGAGTTGTTGCAACACTGAGTGGCATAACTTGTGGGCGGTTTTTAGGAGACCTCGTACGTCAGTACATTATAGGACCATGTCTTGAGAAGAGGATGTTTCACCTCTTACAGGGTGGTTTGGGATCATGGTATCATTTTCAGTTTTAGTCTGGATCAGTCGATGGAGCATCACGTCATGATGGAATTGCTTGAGGACAAATAATCTTTCAGAAGGGAGGATTTGTCATGTCCCCATTTTTGGGTTCCACTTCTTTATAGTAGAAGGGACTTTTGTGGCTTGTCAATGGAAAAGAAAAGTGTAAAAAGGGGGTCATTTAATGCCACTTAGTTAGGATATGTTATGTTTTTAAAGTGACATTAGGAAAGTAAGATTACTTTAGATTAATAAGTTACTTAACCATTATTAAAGTAACTTTAATCTTAAAGAGAAAATTGGAGGGAAAATAAGGGTTATATTTGATTGAGTGAAAAAGGGGAAATTCTAGAAGTTACATTTGATTCGGTCAAAAAGGAGAAATTCTAGAAGTTTGATTTGATCTGGTATGGTGCTCTTGGAGCCATCATTTTCATTGGGGTTTTGGACAAAACCATTCCACTATTGGTTTGGTTTTGGTGGTGCAATATCGACCCTGGATAGAAAAGAGGAGAATCCATCCAAGATTTCCATTGGAGATTAGAGAAGGAGGAGGATCCATGCAGGATCTTCATTTGAGCTTCATCCACATTTTTGTAGCCGGGTTGAGCTTTTATAGCCGGATCAATTTTCTATAGCTCGATTGCGTTTCTGTAGCTGGGTTGAGTTTCTATAGTTGGGCCACGTTTTTGTAGTCGGGCTCAGTTACTTCTAGAGTAGGGTTGGGCTGGGAAAGCCTTGGGCATCATTGAGTGGCATCATTTCAGGTTACATTATGTTGTTTATGTAGTAGAATGTGTTGTTGTTTGACAACCATTAGTTTGTGTGCTTAGTAGTCCGCAGATGTTATTACAACCTTTAGTTATCATTGTAGTGATTTTGGGGAACTTCTATCCATAATAAAATGTCATTGTTATCTGCTCTATTCTGTGTGTAATGGATAAATGATCTATGTTTTGACACTTCCCACAACACTAATACAAATTGTTTGATAAAATCACACAAAGAAGAATAATAAATTTGGGTAACACATATATTTTCCATCTATCTTAATTGGGAACATTACAACTTACTTGCTGACCTGGCCTCCACCTAGAGTCCACCAAGAGCTTGAATTGGAATTCTCAATGTATCCCAAAACGATGCCGATTGAAAAGATTACGGGCAACATTCTGAAGAATCTTCGAGGATGGGTGTTGAAATCAAGCACACTGAATGATCGTTGAAGCGTTAGAGTGGTTGAATATAAAACAGACAGATATCTCAATGTCGTCCGAGTCCGTGAGCGATCTCTGATTTTGGCGTATAATCTTAAGATTTCGGTCGGTTCCATTATGCTCTTTCTTGAGATTGTGCCACATTCTAGTGTCAATGTCTCATCTTTCTCCAATAGGATAACACCCTTAATTCTGATGGAACATAGGTGTTCGATTTTGTTGTGATCCAAATCCAATATGATAGCTCCTTAATATCGTCGATGCTCTTTGGAACCTTACCAATAAAAGAATTCACACTCAGAACCAGCTTGCAAAGGTTGTTCAAGTTATTGATCTCAACAACTATTGAAAGTGCATTGAACGAGTTTAGGTTTGGGGTTTCAGTCCAATTTTTGGAGGATGTGCTCAAAATGTCTTATTGGACTGCCATGGAGGCCTTGAATTTTCTCCATTGAGCTTGTTGGAAGCTTGATAGGAAGCATATTCCCCTCACTAGGAATTTCCTGATGGACTTGCTTGGGAAAAAGAGATTGTTTGACACGATGTGGGACTACATTAAGGTGATGAAGGCTGAGGGGATCGTCCATGGAAACCATTTCCTCTACATTTGAAAATTATGTGCAAGGCGATAAGGTCAATGAGGTGAGGTTGATGTTCGAGGTGATGGAGCATTAGGGATGTTGGCATGTTGTTGTTGTGCTAATTAAGTTGTCTTCTCAATAAATTGTGTAGGTTCAATCAAGCAAAACTGGCCCTGGATTTTTTCAATATGGTAGAGAGCATCACCATGAACACTGACAACAATATGGTGGAGAGCATCACCATGAACACTGACAAGAGTGCATTTCTTCATAAGAGATGGAAGAATGAAGGTAATGTGATTAAGGCTAGGAATACCTTTGGGGAAATGATCATGTACATTGGATAGTTGTTGACCAATGCCTTCTTAGGCACTTTCATCAATAGATTTCTAGTGGAATAGGCATTGAAGTTTTTATCTCTCATGACGAGTAAGAAGTGTTTTCCTAATTCAAGATTCGTTTAGAATACATTTCAAATTCTTTATTAATGTAAGAACACAAGGATGCTTATGGCCTTTGGGAGTTTATGAGACAAAGTGGCATTGTCCCTAATGTGCCCACTTATAATGCAATGAATGATTGGTGTGTTTTCTAGGCTTAATAATGTTATGACAATAATAATGTATTATGAAGCAAATGATTTAGAGATGATTACAATGATGTGGTGGTACATGATAATGAAGTTCATTACTGTGAAATGAGATTGTGATGCTATATTAATTGA
This sequence comes from Picea sitchensis, assembly GCA_010110895.2. NCBI lineage: Eukaryota > Viridiplantae > Streptophyta > Pinopsida > Pinales > Pinaceae > Picea > Picea sitchensis. The sequence goes on from SNQJ01S0012808.1 coordinate 93,830, forward strand.
TGGATTTTGTAGTTTATTTGTTTTTATTTTAAGAATGCTTATTTTCTTTTTTACACTAGTTAATATATATAAATATTTTTGATCTTTCAGATTAGAGTTAATCACCTCCTTATAATACTTTAATTTCCTTTTTCCCTCTAATTTTTTTTTACTTAAAATTTATTGTAATAATATTTTTAATATTATCTTTATTTTATAAAACAATCTCTTTCTCTTTCTTTATGCCCAATAATTTCTCTTTCTTTATGCCCAATAATTTAGTCAAAATTGGAAACATCTCAAAATGTCAAGAGTTCAATTTCACATTCATTTTTGACACTTTCCCAATCCTGTGTACTACTGAGCATTTCCTTTATATTAATCAAACGTCACTAACCATTGAATAATTATTATTAATGTATGAGAAAGCATCCATTCATATGTTCATCGAGATAGCAACCGACCGGGTAAACAGCGAGAGGATAAGAAGTATTATTCTATACACCCTGAACTCCAAAGGATTTACGACTATGTTAATACAAAAATCATTAATTATTAATTTGCTAATGCAGACATCATTGATTATTAATTTTTTTGAATGCATCTGAAAAAATCTATACATCAGTCCATCAACATAGATCTAAAATCATTAATTATTAATTTGCTAATGCAGACATCATTGATTATTAATTTTTTTGAATGCATCTGAGAAAATCTATACATCAGTCCATCAACATAGATCTAGCATTAATCCAATGGTTAAACATCCAGCGGATAACAAATATCAAAATAATATTTATAACATAGTTATGCATCTGCAATAATCCAGCAACTATAAGAGACAGAAGGTTTGATAACATAGCCATGCAGAGCAATGGTCTCATGCCTTGGACTTATATTCGCCTTCGATTTAGAGGAACTTTATTTCTGTTAACGTCGCTACGTATTGTAGATAAAGAAAAAAAATCGACCATCCATGCATCTTCCGTCGACATAGAAATCCAGAGCATGGAATATTTGTGAAATTCCAGAGATTCAGTCACTGCTCTCGGCCATCGTCCACCCTTCCCCTGTCCGAAGACATTGGTTTGGACTATGCAAGGCTGGGCTGTTGTGACAGTTGCACTTTTGGCAGCCTCTTCATACGTTCCTCTGAGTTGCACATATTCTTCTGTGAGTTGCAATACAAAATAAATCTGTGAGTTGATATATAGTATGTTATAGGTTTTGGATAACATAATTGTTATAGAAGCATATTTTATAATCCAATAGGGAAAAGATGTGTAATTCTTTCTATTGAAATTGAAATGTGTCTTTTTTTTAAAAATTATTATAATATTAATGAAATAGAAAATAATATGCTTAAATATAAATTTAATAAAAATGAAATTTAGAAGCAAACATAGTTTAGATTTAATTTACAAACAATTAAACTTGCACAATATGGCTATCTTGGTTGTGCTCTCACTTTGTTGTGCTATGTGAGATGTTGAAAATACTTACTGGAAGTTTAAAACCACGTTGTATGAAAAATCCCTACCCTGGCTTTTGGGCCTGCCGCATATTACAACTTTGGTGAAGTTAAAATCTCATTTTCTAGAATAATTTGCATGGAATACTCGTTCGCGCATAAATTCAAAAATCTCAACTGGATACCTAGTGAATCCATTTATGATTTGATAGTGATTTGAAAATTCTGTGAAAAACATCTCCATATCAAGCATAGAATAGTGAATGGTTGGTATAGAAACCTAGTGAATCCATTTATGATTTGATAGTGATTTGAAAATTCTGTGAAAACACATCTCCATATGAGGCATAGAATATTGAATGGTTGGTATAGAATATCGAATGGTTGGTAAAGGTTCTTGATTTGCAAAACTTAATTTTTATGTGTGATAGTGGATCCAAACTACACCAAAGAAGAATTTAATTATATGCATGCCCAACACATTTGTTACAACACTATGCACCCTACACCACCAGACACCTCATTTATATAAAGTTTTCCCTCTAAATAAGAACAAGAATTTGAAAGTGCATAATATTCACGAAGTAGTAACACTTAATGACATGGCATGGTGTAATCACAAGATTAATGCATCCTTGGGGAATCGACAAGCTTATCATCATTCCCATGGTAGAAATGGAAGGTAAGATAAATAAAAAATATGTTTCTATTTTAATTTACCGTAGTGCAAGTTAAAGTTATTTTCCCCCTACTATAGTAGAAAAATGTAAACTGAACAAAGGTTGTTTAGTTAGTCAAATAGTGCATAGTAACTATGGATGGAATGGAAACTAGAGTGGACTTGAATGTATTGCCTTTGGGATCCTATGATTTACTCATAGGCATGGATTGGATTGAAAAACATCCAATTGTTGTGAACCATAGAAATAAAATTTTTGATTGTTTGGATGAATTTGGACAAGGGAAAACCATTAATGGAATACCTCGTGGTGTATCGGTAAGACAAATTTATGCTTTACAGTTGAAAAGAAATGCAAGAAAGGGATGTGAGGTATATGTTGTACACATAAATGAAAGAAACACAAAATGGTTGAAAATTTGTTGATTGATGATCCTATATTGCGTGAGTTTCAGGATGTATTTCCAGAAGAAATTCCAAGACTACCTCCTAGAAGGGACATAGACTTTACCATAGATCTAGTACTCAGATATGCACCGATGTCTAAAGCACCCTACAAAATGAGCGTTCCTAAATTGACTCAGTTAAAGATGCAACTTCAATAGTTAATGGATATATAGTACATCAAACCGAGTGTGTCCTCATGGGGAGAACCAGTCCTATTTGTGAAAATGAAGGATGGAACCTTTAGGTTGTGTATTGATTACAGACAAATGAATAAAATGAAAATCAAGAATAAGTATCCTTTACCCTGTATTGATGACCTATTTGACCAAGTTAGAGAGGATAAAATATTTTCAAAGATAGATCTAAGTTCAAGCTATCATCAGGTTAAGATTAAAGATAAATACATTCATAAGACTTCTTTTAGAACCAGGTATGGAAACTATGAGTTCATAGTGTTACCCTTTGGTCTAACAAATGCACCTGCGACATTTATGTATTTAATGAATAACGTGCTAAGGAAATATTTGGATAAGTTTTATGATTGTGTTTATAGCTGATATATTGATTTATTCAAAGAATAGAGAAGAACAGGAAGAACATCTAAGCTTGGTACTGCAAACATTAAGAAAAAATATGTTCTACACAAAATTTAGTAAATGAGAATTCTATCAGAGTAAAGTACAATACCTAGGACACTGTGATTTCAGGAGAAGGGATTTTAGTTGACCCTGAGAAGGTCAAAGCTATTGTAGATTGGTCAGTAACGAAAGATGTCTCATATGTTAGATCATTTATGGATATTGCAAGATATTATCGGAGGCTTATTGAAGGGTTTTCAAAATTGTCTCATCCAATCACCTCTCTACAGAAAAAGGGAATCGGATTTAAATTGACTCAAAAGTGTGAGGAAAGTTTTGAAAAACTAAAACAATTATTAACCACCGTACTAAAGGTAGAAGATCCACATAAAGACTTTGTGGTATGTATTGATGCTTCAAAAGAAGGACTAGGGGGAGTGTTAATGCAGGATGGGTATGTAATTTCATATGAATAAAGGAAACTAAAGACTCATGAAGTAAACTTTGCAACTCATGATCTGGAATTAACTGCAATTATTCATGCTTTAAAAATGTGGCAACATTAGCTATTGGGTAGAAGGTTTTTATTAAATACTGACAACATTAGTCTTAAGTACTATTTTGAATAGCCAAATATGAATGTAATACAAGAAAGATTTTTGGTTTTTGTGAGTGAGTACGATTTTAAAATAAAACATATAAAAGGTAAAGAAAACAAGGTAGAAAATGCACTCAATAGGAAGTTAAATTCTATTTTCAGCAGCAATATATAGTCTGATTTAAAACAAAAAATTGTAATAATGACAAAAAACGATGCGAATAATAGAAAAATTCATGAAAAGTGTCAAAATGATTCTCTAACTAATGAAGAGTCAAAGTTTGGTTGCAATCAAGAGGATTTGGTATTGTATAAGAACTGGATTTATGTGCCAAACAATATAGAATTGAAAATTTTAATATTGGAAGAAGTGCACAAGAAACCATATTAAGGTCATCCCGATTATCAAAATACAATAACAACCTTAAAAAAAGAGTATTTTTGGCCTAGAATGAAAACAAAAGTAGTTGAATACCTTGCTAGGTGTCTAGAGTGTCAACAGGTTAAGGTTGAGCACCATCACCCAACTGGGTTACTACAACTTATACCCATTCTGGAATGGAAATGGGAAGTAATCAATATGGATTTCACCACTGAATTACCTGTAACTAAGAAGCATAATGATTCTATAATGGTCGTGATTGAAAAACTTACAAAAGTAGCACATTTTATTTCGGTAAAATCTACTTACAAGGCTATAAATATTGCAAAGATTTTTATGAAGGGGATTTTCAGGATGCATGGTCTACCTAAAACAATCATTTCTGACAAAGACAAAAAGTTCACTTCCAATTTCTAGAAAACCATGTTTAGTGGTTTGGATACATAGTTGAGTTTTAGTACCACTTATCATCCTCAGACTAATGGTTAGACCAAAAGGACTAACCACATTGTTGATGATATGTTGTGAATGTATGTTATGGACTTCCCAACAAAATGGGAAGATTATCTTCATTTGGTTGAATTCACATACAACAATGGTTATCGGTGATATTTAAAGATGAGTCCACTTGAAGTGTTATATGGTAGAAGGTTTTGAACACCTGTAAGTTGGGATAATCTAGTTGACAGGATCATTTTAGGGCTAGACATGCTAAAAGAGATGGAAATGATAGTTCAAAAAGAAAAACAAAACTTGAAAAGTGCACAGGACAAACATAAAAGTTATGCAGATTTAAAAAGAACACACACAATGTTTAATGTTGGAGATCATGTCTACATAAAAGTGAAACCCAGAAACAATTCATTTAAACTTGGGAAAAGCTCTAAGTTGTCACCACAATATTGTGAGCCTTTTGAAGCGTTGGCCAAAGTAGGACCAACAACCTACCAACTTGCACTGCCAACCCATCTGAAAGTACATAATGTATTCCATGTTTCATTATTAAAGAAATGTTTGCATGAAATATCTCATATTGTGAATTGGAATGTGATCTAGGTGGAACTAGAAGGCAAGTTCCAGGTGTAACCGCTATGAATTATCGACAGGAAGGAAAATTTGTTGTAGAACAAAGCCATCACTCAAGTTAAAGTGCAATGGAGGCACTTTAGTACTAAGGAGTAAACTTGGGAAATGGAGGAAGCTATGAGGAAACATTATCCATTTTTGTTCTAGAGATGAGATGTTCAGATGGGACATCGAGCATAGTGTTCAGTTCAAGAGGGGGAGGATGTAATATCCCTCCATTTTAAATAGTTGAATAATTTTGAATAATGGTAATTGTTGGATTATTATATTGATATAAAATCGTGGTCATCATAAACAATGGATGATGAGAAACATTTATGTAAATATTATTTTAATTTTATTTTAAAATTACTTGAGACAAATTGATGAGAGAACCTAGCTATAACAAAAGAAATTATTTATTCCATGGGACAAGTGAAAAGGGGATAAAAACTACTAGGGGATATGTTATTGTTGTGGAATGAACATAAGTGTAAACCTACTCCCAAATATGTGGGAGGTGAAAGAACAGGCTAGAATTTTTTTAGGCCAAGACTTAGAAGAGTTAGGGATGAGGCTAACTTGAAAACAGAAACACCTAGGGAATCTATTCTCTTATAGGGGGAGACAAGGAGAGAGACGATTATGGTTAAGAAGGATGCTACTGTGTACTTATGGGTGAAATCACAGAGGTGGGTAACACTTTTGTGACAATCTGATCTCCAAAATTCCGAAAAACATAGTTTCGGCCGAACTAATATATTTTTTCAGCCGAAAGGTATTTTTTTCGATCGAACACTGGAACGTCAAATCGAACAATATAGTTTTTTTTTTTTTAACATAAACGGATATGAGATTAGATTAAAAGTGTGGCAGAGCCACTGGTTCAGATTACAAAATGCCCAATGTTTCTTTGGGACTTTAACTACAAGCTGTTTTAACTACAACAGCTGTGAATACAAGCAAGCCTACTAACTGCCAGAATTCTTTATGTGCTTACTAAACTGCTTATTTAAGCCATGGCTACTACATTGCCAGACTGCTGGAGAGCTTGATTCAGTGACACTTAACTTCAGAAATTACTTTTCTTCATCCTGATTCCAGTTACTATTGAGCTGGGCCATTTTGGCCTCCAGTTGCTCCATTCGTTCGTCGAATTCTTGTTGTGGGTTCTTTAATTCTTGA
>SNQJ01S0012808.1:102657-114319 GCA_010110895.2 Picea sitchensis
CTATTAATGTGTATGTAGCTCAATATTCTTTAGTAGGGTCATGCACGGGTATCTAAGGATTTCTTGCATGATTCAGGAAATTAAATTAAAGGTTGGTCAAGTGATTAAATAAATAGTCAATTTAATTTTGACTTTTCTTACTAGTGTGTTAAGTAGCCATGAGGGAGAATGATTATGTTACTTTATTGTTCATTAGTGATGATTATGGGAATGGTCTCCTAAATATCACTAAAATTGAGAAGATAACAATAGAGGATAATCATGTTTTCTAAAATTATGTCTTAAAATTTTCAAATTTGTAGCAAGATATTAATTACATGTGTGAGTGAGTGTGTGTGTGTGTATTATGATACACATGTGATTTTAGTTGTATTCATGAGATAGAGTAATATACCTTCATAATGTTATGAGGGCCATGTGACCTAACACTAGTGATATATCCACTCATAGTAGAAACATTTTCTAATGAAAACCCATATCATAAGGGAGTTTTTATGATAGAAATAACATTTTACCCCTACCTTATAGTTAACAAAACTCTTCATAAGTATTGATTTTTCATTGAATTTTGATTTAATAATATTTTTAATGGTATATCAATGTTCTGTAGAGTGATCTCCTTCTCCATTCCCAAATGATTTAGCCAAGAATTGGCATCTTTATGCCAACCCCTATTAAGCCATAGGTGGCTTTGACTAGAGTTTGAAGAAATCATAGGTAGCATATTTTCTTTCATGTTAGTAGTTTCTTGTGCATGTACATTAGGTACCTAGTTTTAGTCATTCTCTTAATGGAGAAATAACTAATTATACGAGGATAGGATTGGTTGTATGATATTAATTTTAAGATTATAAATTAAATATCATTTTTTAATTTTCTCAGTATTTCTCCATGAGTATATGAAATGCTACAACCCAATTCTTCAAATCCATATAATATAACAATATTGATGAGTGTCTCAAAAGGGGTTTATTTTTTCCCAGAGCCAAAATTCATACGATTTACAATTGTTTTCAAGGTCAAAATAGGTTTTCTATCCTTCATTGATCCTTTTCTCAATGCTATAATTTCAATTAAACTTGTGATTAAGGTAAACTCCAAGACATTTATATGAAGAAACTTCCTCTAAGTTTTTATGGGAATGTATCCTAAAGGGTTAGCATATGTAGGTGTCAACTTCCATTAAATTTTTATTATATTTTATCTCCCTACAATAATGGTGTTAGCCATATGGGATAGAAAGGGATAACTACCCTTTTTGCAAGAATGCTTATGAAGAAGAAAGGAGGAGTCTTTGAAAAAGGTGGTAGGGAAGGTGATAAAAGTGGAAGAAAAGAAAGAGTGTAGGTTGGCTAATTGGGAGGAGAAATAATTCTTGAAAATCGAAGAGGACATAATTTTTTTTTATTTGTTATTCACTTATTACTTTGTTGTGTCCTAGATTGTCCTTGTTGTTTGTGAAACTTTAGACATGGAGGGATATGATGTTAGTTTTAATAATCAACAACAAATAAACTCAAAACTATATCAAGCAAGGGAGATAGGGAGTTTATAGTTAAGAAATCCCTTAGTGGAAATATGGTTCCTTTATGTAACAATTAGGTATAAATCCCTTAGTGGAAATCCCTTAGTTTATAGTACAATTAGGTCCCTTTATGTAACTTTAGGTGACCATAAAATATTTCACAGTTATGTATTTAGTTCAACCATATCCACAACTATCCAACAATTTGTCCCTAAATCTCTCAAGTGATCCAACTATATAATATAACATTTGCACAGTTCATATGTTATATAATATAACATTATCCAATATGTGATCAGATAAGAGTGCACCACTTAGTAAAGCAAGATTTCTTATGTGCCAATATTAAAGGAATAACAAGTTGTTGTATAGTAAACAATGAATCCCATCCAACCATCATATATTATACACTATAACAAGTAAACTATGGAAAATATATTTGAAAACATGGAAAATATATTGAATTATCGAATTTCAAAACAAAACATCCTAGAAAAACATTTTCTAGATCATAAATATAATGTAAGAATATCACCTAAACTACTCCATTAGCATCATTGTAGACATTACCATTTGGAACCACTAATTTTGTGACAATTAATACTCACTCAATTGCATCTTCTTCAAAATATATACACGATTAAAACTCACATTACTATTTGTAGAAATAGACTTCATTACCACCATAAATTTTGTGACAATTAAGAATCACTCAATTGCATCTTCTTCAAAATATATATCTCATTAAAACTCACATTACTATGTTTACAATAGTTTATGATGCACTTACATTTAAAATTAGTGTCATGATTTCTCTCAATCAACGTGAATTTCCACCTTATATGACTATATTTTATATAGATTTCTAACTCCAACTAAGCCTCACAAATATTACATTTGCTCCACCTCATCTTAATTTATATTAGGAATACAAACAACCCTCATACCCATCCCATGTAACATGACAATAAAGGAATTAGTATAAAAACTCAATGACATTTAAACAATGCTAATGGGAATTTTAGCAATTTCATATAATCCATGTTCATGCAAGACCTTCACCTTGTCGTGATTAAAACATGTTGATGTTATTAGTGGGTGTGTGAGGTTATGAATATTAAACTCTTTGTTTTGGGGATTCTAATGCATTGCATTATATGTGGTCTTAGTGGATCCAACCATAGGGAACTTTTAATGAATCCCCTTGCTTGTTGTTTTTTTGAATTGATTTCCCTTGGGGAACCCAAATTTTGATTTCAATGGCTTCTATGTGTGGGTTTTATTGATTATTATGAAAATATTGTGGTTTTATCTTCTGTCCCTTATCCCTTTAGTCATCAGTCTGTGACTGAGTAGTCGACCAGGAGCCAAACCGACGGTCGTCACTTCAGTGTTTAAAGACCTATAGATTCAAATGCCCTGCTTTTTTGTGCATGGATTGTAACGAACCTCCTCGTTACGACGACAAACCTCTTATAGAAAGTTCAATTTTTTTGTGTGTGTATGTGCGCGTGTGTACAAGGTTAATAAATACATTCGACCCGACGTCGCCATACGACGACGAACATGACACATGCAATGTGATAACAACATAGAGATCTAAGACACACACAAACCTCTGTAAGCAAGAACGAAAACCGACAGACAATAATAAGACTGAATACCCTCCCGTCCTACCCTGCAATGGTTAGGACCTCCAAGACACATAAGCAACGCTCAAGCCCAGGTTCCCATCGATTTTAACCATTTAAGGTCTCAGGGATGGCGACTGTTTTGAGGAACATGGAGGTGTCTACATCTCGCCCAACACAAGAAGACCCAACTAAACGTGCTAAGTCAAAAATAAGTGTAAATGAGTAAAAAGGGGTCATCTCATAAAGAATCGTAATTCAAGAGCGGTAATACATTTTTTTTTCTCATGCAACTTAACTATATGTCTGTTTTTTAAGGAGAAACTTCTAGGAGTGTGTAAAGAGGAACTATAAGCATAAGTTCATTAAGTGAACCCATAAGAAACTCCATTATCTTAATAATACAAAAATTATAACAACAAATTACATTATGCCTCCATTATATGAAATAGATCATATAATTCATGAAAGCAATCAAGAGGAGTCACATGTCGACATAGATATAAGGGGTAAGTACATTAAATGATTACCATTCCAAGTACGAACACTAAAAAGAAAGAACATCAACACCCTCAACGGAAATGCGAGCTATAGACTACTTCGCCAATATCCCGGTCCATCTTCAGGTCAAGCTAGCTAGTATTACAGTCTCCTTTAATATATCTTAGGTTATTTAGAAAATCACATTTATTGAGTTTTGGCATGCAAATAAATTGATTTGACTAGATCTCACAATAAAAGGTATGGGTTAATGAGATTCTTGGTAGAATAAAGTATTATAATGTAATGTAGACACTCACAAAATAACTCAAATACCCAAATCAAAAAGAGCTTTGGTTCTTACCTAACACATTCTTAACTAAGGGATCTCCTAGAACCATAGTTAGGGCATTCCTATTTCAAGGGACCAATCAGAGACCTTTAGAAAAAAAAATTTAAACATGTTCTATAGGATGTGTTCCTCGGATTCTCCTTCCTTATTCAATTGAGTAACCTTATTCTAAATTCGAACAAAAATTTAAATCCCAAGTAGCGACCGCCCGTCTGAAAATTCCACAATGTCACATTATTTGTTGACTAATCAGTGCGTAACTGAAATGCCAATAAACCTATTTTAACAAAGTTTTTATTGGAGAAAAAAAAATGCCTCAATAGATTCCTATCCCACCAGAATCATTCCCATCCAAACTAAATGAAAACAGTAAGTCCAAGGGTGACTATTGGTTCCAGTGTGAATATCGAATAACAATTATTTCTGCCAGGAAGTTGCAAGAAGATTTTTACATCGTAAACAAGGAAACTTTTAAAACCTTTATCTACGGATAAAACCTGTAAATATAACTTAATAATTATGTGGAATCACTCTGCTTGGGAATTTTATAAAAAGTAATAAAAAACTACTGAGAGAAGTTGGGACACCCAAAAGTAGGAAAGCTAATAGAACCGTGTGGCTATGCTCAATTCTCTGCAGTGCTCAAAGGAAGTAATCAAGGGAAAGGCCACCTGAGCTACCTAACGCTAAAACCCCAAGTGTACACCACTCGAATTTTGGAGAGGACCATGCCGTTACACATGCACAAAATTGCAGAGGTAAAAGTAATAACCGCAACATATGCAACACGCAGAGGTTGGAGTGGTTGAAAAAAAATGCGTGTGGGTATCCGCCCCCAAATCACACAGGAAACACCAACACATTCTACGGAGAAATATAACGCCCAAACTCAGCGATTATGAATCCGCCATTTGCATTGGGAGGGAGGTTAACCAGACCATAATAAATAAAAACCATTCGGACAACAAAACAACACCGAACGCATGGAAGGGTGAAGTCGGATTCGGAATTCGTTTGCAAGAACTCCAACGGAATTGTTGAGGGTCAAACGCTGCAGAATGCCAGAAATAAATAATCTCCGACATACTATAGAAAAAGGATCGCCATTTGCTTCATACAAATACAATCGCCATTGAAATATGAAGTGTAGAAAAGCCATTGAATTATAATGTAAAAATTTGCCAGTGGAAAAATAAATTATACAAATTGTCATTTAAAGCATAAAAAGCATGACAGACCCAAAATAAAAATCGTCGTGGCAATAACCATCCAATCGAGGTATGAGTTTTCTATATAAATTGCATTCATAAGGGATCACTGTTGTTACACAATATCAATTACCACATGGTATCTACGTATCAATACATAGTTAAGAATTGAACTCTTATTACTCCAGCTCCATGCATATACAACCCATAATTATAACTGTAACAACTATTGTCAATGGATTTTAGAGCCACACATCAATAATTTAAGTGCGATTTTTCCATATCAGGGTTATGCAGCCACGATGAGTAACGCAGAAACATAAGGTTTCAACCAATGATCAGTAAAATCCCAGCCTGAACGCTGACCACAAAATTTTAGGCAATCACGAAAGGGGAAAAAGCTTAAGACAAAATTCATCCATCATTACTATGCAGAGACAGATTGCAAAGAAAGACTTATCCGGCGATCAAAACGCACAACAAGGAACTTCGTCATCAATCAAGTTCAAGGTTATCAACACACCCAGGGAGCAAGACAAACCATTCAGCCTAGGACAACAACAGAGGTAGACATTTAATGATGTAGATACAATGGACGGGGTATAGATTATTTTCCATCAATTACTGGATTACAACAGTTGAGTCAACGCTTATACAACAATACAATTTTAATTGCCGAAGTAAATAAATATTCATTCCACTCTATCAAATAAGGATCATACCGTTGCCTTATCGCCTACCTCGAATGACTCCTGCGCGCTCCGTTCCACTCCCGCTCGCCGACCGCCGAGACCTCACCGGTACCTCCCAGCCAACGCTAGGGGTATTCTACTTCCCCCTTAGCCCCCCGAGCCGCAAAGGGGCCACACAATATCCATATGGTGCGTCTAGCTCCCAGCTGACCTCGCAAGGCCGAGCTACCACTCCTATCAGAGCTGGGAAAACCCAACTCCCCACAAGTAATCAGTCAAGTCACAAATCCGGCAGCGTAATGTTACGCTAACAACCGATCCCTTTCTTCCTCCTCTTCCCTTTTCTTTTATAGCATTTTTAGAACCTCCAAATTTCCCTAAATCACATTTAAATTAAGTTTTAATAAAAATATTCTAATTATTCTCCTTCGCACAAGTGTCATCCATCCCCCTCTTTCCTCCAATAATTATTTTCTTTAAATTTATTAATTGTCTCATTTCCCTCACCCACCTAGAGTTGCTCCTAAATTTACTCCTAGGTGTTCCTAGATTCCCTTATGGGTTTAAATACTTTCCCTAAAATGAAGTTGCTAATTTAGTTCATTTTAGAAGGTTCTTAATTGTCGATTCCTTACTATGTTGACCTTGTTTTTTACCATAAGTTCCCCTCTTTCCCTTATTATGTGTCCCCCATTCCTCAGTTTCCTAATTTTTATTATTCCCTTCTTTCCCATTTTTATTAGAGACAAAATGACAGTTGCGCTATTTAATCTTTTCCTTTTTATTAAGAATTTAATATATTTTACACTTTCACAAGTTAAACAATTAAATTCTTCTTTAGAAATTTAAAACCACTGATTTGAATTAATTCTTACTCTCTTTATTTTACCACACAAATTTTATGGAGACTAAAACTATTGCTTAAGTGGTTTTTGGTTTAATTTCTATTTTTTTTTTATTATATATTTTTTTAATAGGGTAATTTTCTTCAGGTTAGACAAAATTTTACCCCTAGAGAAGTTTTAGACTTAGGACTTAGATTCTGAACTAGGCGACATTTAATTAGGGAAGTTGTTTAAGAATTTCTTAAGGCGTTAAATGTCTTAGGTCCATCTAGGTTTGTTCCTTCATCATCTTTAACGCGACGTGCCCTTGAGGATGCACCACGTGCTCCAAGGGTGCCACTCGCCTTGTTTATTTCTTTTGCGCGACGTGCCCTTCAGGATGCACCACGTGCTCCAAGGGTGCCACTCGCCTCTTGTGTTTATTTTGCGCGACGTTCCCTTCAGGATGCACCACGTGCTCCAAGGGTGTCACTCGCCAATTTGACTGATTGGTAGACGTCAATAACCCCTAGAGTCAACACTCCGCTAGGTGAACTTGTGGGAGACTAAGGGCTTCTAAGGAATAATGCCCCCGCCTTATTGCGCGCCCCTTAGAGTCATCGTGAGTGACTATCACAGTCTTCCCTCATGACTTCGTGGATCCTCTAGAACTAGGTAATCGTTAACCTACAGTTCGAGCCACGGCGAGAGTGCTAGTAGGCTGTAGCAGGGCTGTTGTCCACACCTCTCAATCAACCTCTCTGGTAATTGTGTGTTGCCCCTTTACTCCATATGTGAGTCTGGTCGGCAATTTATCGTCAGCCTACATCATCAACAATCGTGTCAGAACATGTCCACATCATATCATCAAATCAATGTAGTATCACAGTAAATAATTCAACCCAAATAGCACACTCCCTGACTCAATCTGGAATCCAAGGGGTTTCATCGATGCCTCTGCATCCTCAAGGTCCAAAACCTTGCACACTCAGTAAAACCGAGTCAATAGCACCTGTCTATGTCATAGCAGTAAAACATCATGTCATCTACCATAACGCATCATAATCAAGGTCAAAAGTTTTAATATCGTAATAGTCCAGATCACTTGCGAGCAAGTGTCCTGAAAGAATAAGTTTTCTCAGTGCGCCAGAGCGGGATGTTACATGGATGATGAGTGAAGGATAAGAATTTTCCCTGCTATCTATCCCTTACTTATCTTTGAGTTTATTGATTCATGGATAAATGTTTAGTCTTTGTGTCTTCTTATGAATGAGTACCTATGCGACTTGATTTACTAAAACTTCGATTTCTCTCTGCGTTTTTAATTTCTTGAACTTGGGTACATCTCTGCATTTTTATTGATAAAATTTGCATTGTGGATAGATATTGAGGAGAGACGGCGACACGGGATTCTCCAAAAATTCCTCGCAAACTCTCTAGGTTCTCCCAAGAAGGAAGAACATGAACTCCTTCTTCGACTGAGACTCCGAGTGACCAACAAAAATATCGTCAGAGGAGATTTTCAAACTATTATGTGAATAGATCAACTGTAGAATGTGCTCAAGCAAGTGCTATGGATGCAACCTTCTTAGATAGGTTCCGCATTGATACTCCTACACCTGATAATGTAGAGAATACCTCAGGACAAGAGAATATTTCTGGTAATTTTCTTTGATTTTGTTTATTTTTGTTGTATTTTTTTTGTATTTAAATTTATGTGAAGTTAAATGTTGTAATTGATTTCAAATGTGTGTGTAGACAATGAGTTTAGAGCAAGGGATGAAAATGAAAGAGAGATTGGTTGTCAGGAAGATTCAAATATCGGTGCAGAGGGTGAAGGTGGATTTAGGAGGTCGCTTTATTAAGAAACAAAATATTACATGCCTACATCCACCTATCCTTTAGATGTTGGTGATGAAGGGATTACTGAAGCAATGATGCTTGAGCGATGCTCAGGTGTTAAAAGAAGGTTGAAAAATGATTTGGTGGTCTTGGAACTCCCTCAGGAGAGTAAACAAAGTTTGCAAATTGTTTTGCATTTATTGGGAAACTTTATGGACACATATAAGAAGATGGACCCAACCACTGACATTTTTGTCGATCTAATGAGGCGGAGAAAGTCAGAGGTGATGGGCCCTGATAAATGGGAGGAAGTAAAAAATAGAGTTTCAAAAGAAGATGCCATTTCGATGTTTAATTTCAAAGAGGGCCCATAGCGGAAGATGTTGAAGGTGCAATATTTTAAGCACCCTGACATTGCAAGACATCTACATAATAGTTTTTTTGTGGCATATGAGAAATTGTTATGGAACGATGAGGTTCCACACTATTTTGCAAGACACTTTTTTGCAGAGTTTTTCTTGCACATGCACCCAGATTATACAAGTCTACCGTCCAAATATTATGGGACTGGTAAAGGACGGACATATGATTGGAAAGGGGCATATCGAAATTTGACATTGTCGAGGCCTCCACAACCTTTAGTACCTCGCCCAATAGGGGAATTTTATTTACATTCAGAGTTGCAGGATACATTAGAGGTTGGCAAAGAGGCCAAGAATGCAATCGAGGAAAATTTGGAAGTGATTTTTTATGGTGTTGATGTTGGCATGAATCGTCAGCGAGAGGAAGCCAATTCCTGGGCCATATTTGTTTATTAAACAGATGCAGAGTTAGATACCATGGTAGCAAAAGATGTTTTGGAGTATGCAAAATTTTGTCGGGATGGTTGGAAGAAGGTCATTCAAAATGATGACCCTAACCACAAATTGGTATGTGTTCTAGTTAGTAAAATTTTGACGCATTTTAGGATAGTTTACTTCTAATTCTAGATTTAGATATCATTGTATCTATAGAAATAATCGAGTTGTTATTGCCATTAATTGTAGTTTGGAGATATGTTAAATGAATCTCCAGTAAGTAGGGGACTTGACTCCACAAGTTTAAATTTGGATGGGTTGAATCAGGTATGTGTTTTCTAATAGTTGTTCAATCTCCACTCTTTTGAATAAGAAATCAACAACATTTATAATTTTGTATAAATGTGAACACATTAAATCCTATATTTAGTTCTTAGTTGTTTTGTTCACAGATCCCTATTCCATCTCCTACTATTTGGGAAGGCTTGTCTCAATTCTCATTGGGATAGTTTGAAGAGGGTGGGATTTGACAGGTATCATTTAATGTCTTAAAATCATTTAAATTTAACGTGTTATAATCATTTAAATTTAATTTTTCAAATTTTCAAATTTGAAATGTGTTATATAGGCTAATGTGGAGAAGAGAGTACCTGATAGTGTGCTTGGGAGGGAGATTGTGGTTGAGGAGGAAGTGGAGGAAACATCTAGATTTGGGAAGGATGTGGCTATTTAGGATGATTCATAAATGTATGTTTTTGACTTTTATCAAATTTTTGTTTTCTCAAATTTTTAGTTTAGCCTTTCCTATTCAACACTTTGATCAATTATTTTGAAATATATAGAACCCCTAGATAAGTTTATCATTGTCTTAAATGGTGTACATTCAAACTTATTTAAGGTTAGATTATGAAGAAGACCTAATTTTGAACTTGAACATTTGAATATTTGAGAACAGACTCTATCCCACATCATAAAAGAGAAAGTTTCTAAATTTTCTTCGATTGCATTCCTTGCTTTCTTGTCCAAGAATGTCGTAGTATGGACATTTGTGTTTTCTACATACAACGAAGTGAATTCCTTCTTTCTACGGTATTGTCAAACTCTTAACTAAATTGGTTACTAATCACAAAAACCAACATTCAATTAGATTTACAAAATAAGCTCACACATATTGTATATGTGAGCTAGCTGTAACATCTCGCTCTTGCGCGCACTGGGCGAACTTATTATTTGAGGACACTTTCTTGCAAGTGATCTGGATTATTATACTATTGGGTATTTGATTATGATTATGAGAAATTATGGATATGATGACAGGTTATTTTTTTGTATTGATATAGACAGGTGCTATTGACTTGGTTCTCCTGAGTGTCTAGGATTTTGGACCTTGAGGACGCAGAGGCATCGATGAAACCCTTGGACTTTGGATCGAGTCAGGGAGTGGACTATTGGGGTTTGATTGTTGTATATATAACATATGTGCATCTGATTAGATGTTATGATTATGGATTTTGTTTCTGACATGATTCGTTGATGTTGCAGGCTAACAATAACTTGTCGACCATACTCACATGTGAAGTAGAGGGGTCACGCACGACTACCAGATACGTTGAGGGAGAGGTGTGGATAACAACCCTGTGACAACCTACTAGCACTCCCTCTGTGGCTCGAACTATATGTTAATGACTACCTAGTTCGAGAAGACCCATGATGTTGTGAGGGCCCTCACGATGATTCTAAGGGGCGTGCAATAAGGTAGGGACCTTATTCCTTAGAGGCCCTTAGTCTCCCACAAGATCACCTGATGGAGTATTGACTCTAGGGGTTTTTTATGTCTACCAAGTTAGTCAAGAGGCAAGTGGCACCCTTTCTAGCATGTATTGCATCCTGAAGGGCACGTCGCGCAAGAAAAATGAAAAGAGGTGAGTGGCACCTTTGGAGCACGTAATGTGTCCTGAAGGGCACGACGCATAAGGGAAATAGAATGAGGTGAGTGACACCCTTGGAGAACCTACTATGTTTTGAAGGGCAGGTCACATTGTTAACTAATAAGTGAATAAACCTAGATATCCTTAGAACGAATATTGTGATAAGAAATATTTAAAAAACAAATTCCCTAATAAAATGTCGCCCAACCTAGGAAAATAAAATGTAAGTCTCAGTGATACTTGTGTTAAAAAAAATTAAATTAAATAAATAATACTAATAATCATCATTAAACATGTGACAAGAAGGGGGTAAGAAATTCAATTAATTTATATATATAAAAAAAAAAAATTACTTTGGGGGATTAAATTTTAAAAAATGGGGG
>SNQJ01S0012808.1:114369-129619 GCA_010110895.2 Picea sitchensis
GGATAATTCTTTGTTACATGTGCTAATTAAATTTTTTAACTAAAATGAAAAAGGGGGACAAGGGTAAAGTCTACACTTGCTAGTTTGAGTTTTAGATAAAATGAGAAAGAGGGAAATTTAAAAGAATTAGGAAACTAAGGGAAAAAGGGGGAAACATAAAGAGAAAGGGAAACATAAGGAAAACAAAGAATGACTAACTTAGCAAGGAATCTTGCCTTTAAAACTTTCTAAATTGAACTCAACTAGTAAATTAGTAAGGGAGTAAGTCATTAAATTGTGTAAGGGAATATGAGCACACCTAGGAGCGATTCTAGGAATGCTTTTAGGTGGGTGAGGGAAATAGGAGTAATTAAATAATTAATGAAACTAATTCATGGTGCAACAAAGGGGACGGGTGACACATGTACGGGGATGATTTTTCTGAATTAAACTATTGAACAATAAATTAAATGGGAAATTAGGAAAGAATTGACTTATAAAATCTATATAAAGGAGGGAGGAGGAGGAGGATGGATCTCTTTTGTTATACGTAATGTTATGTTGCAGAATTTTAGACTTGAATGACTTATCTTGTGGGAGTTGGTATACCCAACTCGGTGAGGAGAGGTAGCTCGGCCTTGTGAGGTGAGCTGGGAGCTATTTGTTCTCTGGTTTAGTCTGTGTCGCCCCTTTGCATCTCAGGGGGATAAGGGGGAAGAAGAGTACCCCTAACATTGGTTGGAAGGTACCAATGCAGTCACACTGGTCGATAAGCAGGAGCCAGATGGAGTGCGCGAGACAACGACTCGGAGTGGTTGACTCGGACTACGGTACACTTGCTTTTATTCTGCATGGTAGATTATTATTTACCTTACGCTTCCATTTATGTACTTTTGTCTGTGTAAAGAAGGTGTTAACTTAGAAATTTAATTGAGAACTTAAAATTCTCCATAGACTTAAGCTCGCTACTTGACTTGATTCCCTTGGCATTCCATCTCTGAATGTTGTGACTGTCCTTTTGGTTTTATTGATTTGTTGTGAAGAGTTGTGCTTTTTACTTCGTCCTCGTCCCTAGTTTGTCAGTCCACACCTGAGCATTTGGTCAAGAGCCGAATCGACGGTCATCACTTCGGTGCATAGCGACCTATAGATTCTAATGCCCTGCATTTCTATGCGTAGATGATGAACAAAGGATGTATGCCCAACTGTCTACCCCTATTGATTGTTCTTGGTTGATGGTTTTCCTTGTGCCTTTTGTGAATGAGTACTTCTGTGATTATTTATCCTTTCCTTTCGTGCTCCGCTTATTACCCTTTGCATTTGACGAAATGATCTTTGCGTTTGATGAAATGATCGTTGCGTTTTTAATGCTTTTCCCGACAAATTTACTGTGTGGTTTTTATACATCTAGTCTACCTTTTTCTCTGCAGATTTTACCTTACATTTTTTTACACCTCTGGCCTGCAATTTTACCTCTGCACATTAATATTTTGATGAATTTAGCTTGCGTAATTTCCCACTCGAATGACAATTTATAAATTATTTTGGACTGCGTTTTTTTGGGGGGTGTATTGGCTAGAGATATTACTTGGGATACTCTGCAATCTTCACCCCTTTTTTACTACAATCAATACCCTATTGAGTGCAATGTCGAGGCATTTTTTTTTACTGTTTGGAATGCGACTTTTATTAACAAACTCAGCATTAGAAATGTGATTTTCTTTACCGTGTTGAGTGAAATAGAACTCGACAAATTGAATGGGACAGCGTAATTATAATACATTTTTTCATATAAAATTACAGATATATTAATGTGGATATGTTGAACAATGTATTTATATAACTAACTGTGAAATACATTGAAGGAGAATGAGCTACTCATTGTCGATAAAGATATATATTGTCTGTCTGGGTTAATATTTCGATGTAGATTTTATATGCCTGCGTTATTACGATTTTTACATGCCTGTGTTATTTCGATTTTAATGTGGCTTCGTTTTTTAATTTTACATGGCTACGTGTTATGGCTACGATTTTACATGGTTGGGTGTTATGCCTACGTGTTATGGCTACGATTTTACATGGTTGAGTGTTATGATTGCGTGTTATGGCTGCGATTTTACATAGCTGAGTGTTATGCCTGCGTGTTAAGGCTACGATTTTACATGCCTAGGTGTTAAGGCTGTGTGTTATGCCCAGTCCCTAAATTGGCTATCGCCGTAATGTAAGCGAGTTATATTTCTATCACCGATTTGTTGTGATTTTATGAGGATCTCACTATAACGTATTCACCATCTAATGCTATTATGACAACCATTATAGACATTATTATTGGCATTCTATCATGAAAATGATTCACAATCTTATGATTTTATGGTATCCCAGGCTATCGGTGAAGATCTTAAATGTTATGACAGTTCAATTATGTTGTCAGTAAATGTCAGTACTCCACGCTTTTAATGCTTATTGACAACCTTGACTGTATTGATTGTTACAATAGCTATATCGACAACATTTTTTTATTATGAGTAATTGTGTAATAATAAGGCAACACGATAGTTTTAATGATAGATTTTGTATTTGACTATTAAGAAAGTTATGTTCAGTATTTTATTGACAACAATAGATTAAACTAACGGCCAATGATTTATTTGTTTCTAGAGAAGAACAACTTCACATAAACCGTCTCTTCGAGAACTTTTAATTCAACCCCCTTTTTACACTTAAATGACTTAACTAATTTACCCGTTTAAGTAAATTGTGATCCAGGAAGAAAATAGAAGTAGATTGTTATAAGAAATAATAACTAATAATTTTAAAAGATGCAAAAGTTTTAGGGTTTAATGATTTTTATTAAACGTAATAGGATTTTTTTTAGGGGGAAGAGGTGAAATGGTGGGCTAATAGGGCTGTTAGACATAAAGGTTGTAGGCATAATTGTTGATTATCTTGCACAAGCATAATGGACAAGAGTTTAGTAGATGTATCAACTAAAACCCTTAAGAGCCTTTAGTTAATTGGCAGTTATGCACCTTGCACCTTAGGTCGAGATGGAAGGGGTGATTGGTCTTGTCGATACACCATAGGTTTCCTTGTAGGAAACAAGAATCCTTCGGTCCTTCGTGCAATTTAATTCTAGTTTTGTCATGCGTCTTGTTGATATGTTGCTTGGGGTGTGGGCATAGTCCTCATGTTAGTAACTTGGATCCCAATGAGTTAGATCCATTTGGAGTCCTTGTTCCAAATAGGTTAGGTAGCGCTAGGGTTATCGTCACACCTATCACCTCGGGACATCGTGAGTCTCGATGAGGGGATCATGGTGTGCCCTATGGGATAGAGGCAAATGATGACTTGGTCAGAGTTTGTGCCTTCCATGTGAGTGGTGTTGATCGTTGTAAGTTTGCTATTGGCACATGGGTTGAACGCCTTCTTTTGTTTGGTAGCACACCATCGAGGTTCTATTTAACTGGTCGTCGAGACTGTTGTGTCGGGATGGGGATGTTGTCCCTTAGCTTTTAGGCATGGTCATGTTTGTGTCGGGAGGGTATTCGTTTCTCCTTGTTGTTTTATGCATTGTTTTGCCCAGTTTATCTTGTGCTAGTGCGTGGAGTCATAGTTGTCTATTGCCTATTCTATGAGCATAGTGCTCACCATTAGATGTGTTGTTTAGCTATAATCATTGTTGTCATCTTGTTTAAAAAAAAAAAAAAATTGCATTTTCTGCTTCACTTGTAGTTGTAACGAAGGGGTCGCTACTTATGGTATCAGAGCCAAGTTCAACCCACGACTTGGGATCACTACCTCTTTCGTTGATATGATGTTTGATTATAATGTTGCTAATTAAGTTGACTTGTATTCGTGCAGGTAATCATGGTTAGAGGATGCCAAAGAGGCATGCGACGAGGTGCTAGGGGAGGAGGCACGACGCCTCTAGTAGCATCCACTCCTGAGGGGTCTAACCCCCAGGGGGATGAAAAGGTTGTCGGACAGGAGCAGGTAGTGGTGGGTGATATGGTTGGGTTGATGAGGTCCTTTCAACACATGTCTGAGGAACTGATCAGTCATTTGGATAGAGAGGAGGCCAGGGCATCGACACCCCTTGAGGGTCCACCGCTCGCTATGGTCGGTACTGGTAGCATTCACTGCGAACTCGAGAAGATCAAATTTCCTGAGTTCTTTGGTGCCCCAGATGGTGCACCCGCCGAGGCATGGTTGGAGAATATGGTGATGTGCTTTTCACTTCACGACTATACCTCCAACATGAAGGTCCGCATGGTGGTCTTTCAATTGAAGGGGAGCGCTCTTCTATGGTGGAAGATGCTCCTACCACAATTGAACATGGTCGTCGGAGACGTGTCATGGGAACTGTTTGAGGAACGATTCCGAGAGTGGTAACTTTCAAAGTAATTCATTGAGTGTCAACTCAACGAGTTCAACACCTTACGACAGGGTAGTAGTACGGTGCCCGAGTACGAGGACCGTTTTATGGAGTTACTTTAGTATGATCCACACCTTAATATCGAGAAACTTAAGGTCAACAAATTATTGTTTGGCCTTAACGTCAACATACGTGAAAAGGTTAGGATTATGATGCCTCAGACCTTGCATGATGTCATCTAGAAGGTCCTCATAGCAGAGGAGGAGCTTATCAGTGGAGGTCAGAGTAGGAATTGAGCGAGGTCAACAGGGAAAGTGTCATCCAATGCGTTGCAGCATCAGACACCAGCCAGACATACGCCAGGATATTGTGGCTTCCATAGAGGATCCACTTTCACTACACCTCAGTGACCAACGCCTCAGTAGAGGACACCTTATCAGGGACCACAACATCAACAACAACGTCAACCACAGGAGCAACAATTTAGGCCTGTTCAGCAGAACAGACCAAAATTCCAGAACGGTGGGCCATCATCTTCTACTTCGAGTACCAAGAGTACTAGACCGAAGAAGGGGTGTTGAACATGTGGGGAGCCACACTATCTGGAACACCTTCCGATGGTGAGAGATTTTGTAGAAATTTTTCCGGAGGAGTTACCTGGGATGCCACCGAAGAGGTAATTGGAGTTTACCATAGACCTAAAACTAGGGATTAAACTAATAGCAAGAATGCCTTACCGTATGTCAACCCCAAAGTTACATGAGTTGAGAATGCAACTAAAGGAGTTGTTGGACCTCGGACTTATACGTCTGAGTGTGTCACCGTGGGGTGCACCTGTTATATTCATATGAAAGAAGAATGGGTCATGGAGACTCTACGTTGACTATCGTCAATTGAACAAGCCAACGATCAAGAATCAATATCCGTTGTCGAGGATTGATGATCTGTTCGATTAGATGAAGGGTGTGGCAGTGTTTTCAAAGATCAATTTGTGATCAGGGTATCACCAGTTACGGATCAAGGAGGATGACGTCCCTAATATTGCCTTTAAGACGAGGTTTGGACATTATGAGTTTATTGTTTTACCGTTTGGACTGACAAACGCCCCAGGGATATTTATGAGTTTGATGAATGGGGTGTTCTGTGAGTACTTGGACAAGTTCGTCCAAGTATTCATTGACGATATTTTCATTTACTCTCGAACGATGGAGGAGCATGACGAGCACTTGTGCTTGGTACTACAGTGTCTACGAGAGCACAAATGTTTTGGGAAGTTGTCCAAATTCTCATTTTATCAATCGAGGATTCAATACTTAGGGCATCTCATTTTCAGCAAAGGTATCGTTGTGGATCCAACAAAGGTCGAGGCTATTATGGAATGGCCTGCACCAATGAATGTCCTGGAAGTGCGTAGCTTCGTGGGTTTAGAAGGATACTATCGATGGTTCATCGAGGGATTTTCTAAGATAGCAAATCTGATCACAGAATTGCGGAAAAAAAACAAGAAGTTTGTTTGGACCAATAAATGTACATAATCATTTCATAGGCTCAAAGAGTTGTTGACAAAAACACCGATACTAAAGGTCCCTGACATGGATGCGAACTTCTTGGTATGCACTGACGCATCCAAAGAAGGTTTAGGCAGAGTCTTGATGCAAGATGGTTGAGTGATCACTTACATCTCGAGGAAACTGAGAAGGCATGAGGAGAACTATGCGACACATGATTTGGAGTTGTTAGCCATTGTGTATGCCTTGAAAGTTTGGAGACATTGCCTTGTTGGATGGAAATTTGAGCTAAAGACGGACCACTGTGGACTATAGCACATCTTTACGCAAAGCAACCTGAACGCATGACAATGACATTGGTCGGAATTTCTTAGCGAGTACGATTTTGAGATTACTTACATAAAAGGAACAATGAACTGAGTGGCAGATGCATTGATTTGGAGACCACACATGTTTTCTGTGTTTCCTCTTCAGACGAATTTACGTGAAAATATTCTAAATTTACAGCGTGACAATGACTAGTACAAAGAGGTAGAGGATTTTATCGGACAAAACACAATGATGGTACCAAGATTTGAAGGATTTACGTTTAACGACGATGGATTATTGAGGTTTAAAAATTGGATTTACGTACCACTGAATGACGAGTTGAGGAGTTTGATCCTAAAAGAGGCTCACAGAGCAGTGTACATGGCCCACCCAGGAGTCACGAAGATGAGGGAAAACCTTAAACTCTTATTCCTCTGGAAGGGAATGAAGGTAGACATAGTCAACTATGAGGCTAGATGTCTATAATGTTAGTAGGTAAACGCTGAACATAGACATCTAGCATGATTACTACAACCACACGTTATTTCGGAATCGAAATGGGAGGTTATTTTGATTGATTTCATTATTGGATTTCCACTAAAGGAAAGGAGACACGACTCGATTGTTGTGGTAGTCGACACTCTGACGAAGAGTGCTCATTTTATTCCGATGCATATGACATATCAGGCACCCGACATAGCTAGAGTTTTCATCAGTGAGATTGTGAGGCTGCATGGCGTACCTAAGAGGATTATACCCGATCAAGGATCGGTGTTTACCAAACTATTTCGGACTATTGTCCAAGAGGCCTTGGGAACCCAACTTAACTTTAGTACTGTGTATCACCCAGAGACTGACGGGCATACCGAATGAATGAACCAGACCTTGGAAGACATGTTGCGCATGTACGTGATGGACCAACAAAAGCATTGGGAAGAATTATTGCCACTGGTAGAATTAGCTTATAACAATAGCTACCAAAGCACCATTAAGATGGCGTCTTTCGAGTTCCTTTATGGGCGACCGTGTCGGACACCTTTGAGTTGGGATCAACTTCAGGATAGGGTCCTGGTGGGACCAGAAGCAATCCAAGAAATGGAAGAGAAAATGAAAACAATGATATAAAGGATCAAAGAAGCGCATGATCGTCATAAGAGTTATGTCGATGCACATCATGTCGACCATAGTTACGAATTTGGTGATCGAGTCTTCTTGTGGGTAAAACCGCATAAGAGTTCTATCAAGTTTGGAAAGGGATCTAAACTCTCTCCTAGGTTTGTGGGACCTTTCTAGATTGTGAAGAGGAAGGGGACCATGGCCTATCAACTAGCCTTGCCTTAATATTTGAGGTTTATGAACGTGTTTTTTCACGTATCTGTTTTGATACATTATATTAGTGATCCTACACATGTTATTGACATGAGTTCCTTGCAAATATTAGATGAGGGGGCACTCACGGCTGAGTCGATTGGCATCCTGGATCATCGCATTCGACAACTACGACGTCGAACAGTAGATCAGGTCAAGGTCTAGTGGGACAACTATAGTCCACACTCGGCGACCTGGGAGGACGTATATGATATGTGCCAATAGTTTCAATTTTTGTTTGATAGATAGAATTATGATACTATGATACACATTATTTCGTCACTTATATACTGTGAAACTTCGGGACGAAGTTTAGACCAAGAGGGGGTGTATGTAACATCCCTCTCTTGCGCGCACTAAGGGAACTTATTCTTTGAGGACACTTTCTTGCAAGTGATCTGAATTATTATACTATTGGGCATTTGATTATGATTATGAGACATTATGGATATGATGACAGGTTATTTTGTTGTATTGATATAGATAGGTGCAATTCACTTGGTTCTCCTGAGTGTGAAGGATTTTTGACCTCGAGGATGCAGAGGCATCGATGAAACCCTTGGACTCTAGATCGAGTCAGGGAATGGACTATTGGGGTTTTATTGTTGTATATATGACATATGTGCATCTAATTAGATGTTATGATTATGGATTTTGTTTCTGACATGATTCGTTGATGATGCAGGCTGACGATAGAAGGCTGACCAGACTCACATGTGGAGTAGAGGGGTCATCCATGACTACCAGAGACGTTGAGGGAGAGGTGTGGAAAGAATCCTCGCCACAGCCTACTAGCACTCCCATCGTGGCTCGAACTGTAGGTTAATGACTACCTAGTTCAAGAACACCCACATTGTTGTGAGGGAAGACTACGACAGTCTCTCATGATGATTCTAAGGGGAACGCAATAAGATAGGGGCCTTATTCCTTAGAGGCCCTTAGTCTCCCACAAGATCACCTGAAAGAGTATTGAATCCAAGGGTTTTTGATGTCTACCAATTCAGCCAAGAGGCGAGTGGCACCCTTGGAGAACATAGTGCGTCCTGAAGGGCACGTCGCACAAGAAAAATGGAAAGAGGCAAGTGGAACCCTTGGAGCATGTAGTGTGTCCCAAAGGTCACGTCGCACAAGGGAAACAAAATGAGGCGAGTGGCACCCTTGGATCACCTAATGCGTCCTGAAGGGCACGTCGCGTTGTTAACTAATAAGTGAATAAACCTAGATGGCCTTAGAACGAATATTGTGATAAGAAAGATTTAAACAACAAATTCCCTAATAAAATGTTGCCCAACCTAAGAAAATAAAATCTAAGTCTGAGTGATACTTGTGGTAAAAAAAATAAAAATTAATAATATTACTAATAATTATCATTAAACATGTGACGAGAAGGGGATAAGCAATTCAATTAATTTATATAAAAAAAATTACTTTGGGGGATTAAATTTAAAAAAAAAGGGGGGAATAATTGTTTGTTACATGTGCTAATTAAATTTTTTAACTAAAATGAAAAAGGGGGAAAAGGGTAAAGTCTACACTTGCTAATTTGAGTTTTAGATAAAAAGGGAAAGAGGAAAATTTAAAAGAATTAGGAAACTCAGGGAAAAAGGGGGAAACATAAAGAGAAAGGGAAACATAAGGAAAACGCATAATGACTAACTTAGCAAGGAATCTTGCCTTTAAGAACTTTCTAAATTGAACTCAACTAGTAAATTAGTAAGGAGGTAAGTCATTAAAATGTGTAAGGGAATATTGGGACACCTAAGAGCGATTCTAGGAATGCTTTTAGGTGGGTGAGGGAAATAGGAGTAATTAAATAAATAATGAAATTAATTTCTGGTGCAACGAAGTGGATGGGTGAAACATGTATGGGGAGGATTTTTCTTAATTAAATTATTGAACAATAAATTAAATGGGAAAATGGGAAAGAAATGACTTAGAAACTCTATATAAAGGAGGGAGAAGGAGGAGGAGGATGGATCTCTTTTGTTATGTGTAACGTTGCATTGCATAATTTTAGACTTGACTAATTTATCTTATGGGAGTTGTGATACCCAACTCGGTGAGGAGTGGTAGCTTGACCCTACGAGGCAAGTTGGGAGCTAGTTGTTCTTTGGTTTAGTGTGCGTGGCCCCTTTGCGGCTCGGGGGGCTAAGGGGGAAGAAGAGTACACCTAGCATTGGTTGGGAGGTACCGGTGAAGTCACACAGGTCAGCAAGCGGGAGCCGGATGGAGTGTGTGGGACAACGACTCAAAGCGATCAACTCGGGCTATGGTACGCTTGCTTTTATTCTGTATGGTAGATCATTATTTACCTTATGCTTTCATTTCTGTACTTTTGACTGTGTAAAGAAGGTGTTAACTTGGAATTTCAATTGAGAACTTAAAATTTAGCATAGCCTTAAGCTCGCTGCTTGACTTGATTCCCTTGGCATTTGATCCATGAATGTTGTGACTGTCCTTTTGGTTTTATTTATTTGTTGTGAAGAGTTGTTCTTTTTACTTCGTCCTCATCCCTAGTTCATGAGTCCACGCCTAAGAAGTTGGTCAAGAGCCCAATCAATGGTCGTCACTTCGGTGCATAGCGACCTATAGATTCGAATGCCCTACTTTTCTGTGCATGGATGATGAGAAAATGATGTTTTCCCAGCTTTCTACCCCTGTTGATTGTTCCTGGTTGATGGTTTGCCTTGTGCCTTTTGTGAATGAGTACTTCTGCGATTGTTTATCCTTTCCTTCCACACTCTTATTACTACCCTCGACGTTTGATGAAATGATCATTGTGTTTTTAATGCTTTTCCAAACGAATTTACTATGTGGTTTTTATACATCTGGTCTTCCTTTTTCACTGTGAATTTTACCTTATGTTTTTTTTACACCTCTGGCCTACGATTTTACCTCTGCACATTAATATTTTGATGAATTTAGCTTGCATAATTTCCCACTTGAATGAAATTTTATAAATTATTTTGGATTGCATTTTTTTGGGGGGTGTATTGGATGGAGATATTACTTGGGATACTCTACAATCTTCACCCCTTTTTTTACTGCAATCATTACCCTGTTGAGTGCAATGTCGAGGCATTTTTTTTTATTGTTTGGACTGCGATTTTTATTAACAAACTCAGCATTAGAATTGTGATTTTCTTTACCCTGTTGAGTGCAATAGAACTCGGCAAATTGAATGGGACAGCGTAATTATAATACGTTTTTGCATATAAAATTACAGATATATTAATGTGGATATGTTGAACAATGTATTTATATAACTGACTGCGAAATACATTGAAGGACAACGAGCTACTCATTGTTGATAGAGATATATATTGTCTGTCTGCGTTAATATTTCGATGTATATTTTATATGCCTGCGTTATTACGATTTTTACATGCCTGCGTTATTGTGATTTTTACATGCCTGCGTTTTTCGATTTTACATGGTTGCATGCTATGGCTGCGATTTTACATGGTTGAGTGTTATGTCTGTGTGTTATGGTTGTGATTTTACATGGCTGAGTGTTATTCCTGCATGTTATGCTTGCGATTTTACATGGCTGACTGTTATGCCTGCGTGTTAAGGCTACAATTTTACATGCCTACGTGTTAAGGCTGTGTGTTATGCCCAATCCCTAAATTGGCTATCGTCGTAATGTAAGCAAGTTATATTGTTATCATTGTTGTGTTGTGATTTTATGAGGATCTCACCATAACGTATTCACCGTCTAATGTTATTATGACATCGATTCTAGGCATTATTATTTTCATTCTATCATGACAACGATTCACAGTCTTATGTTTTTATGATATCCCAGGCTATCGGTGAAGATCTTAAATGTTATGATAGTTTAATTATGTTGTCAATAAATGTCAATACTCAATGCTTTTAATGATTATTGACAACCTTGATTGTATGGACTGTTACGATAGCTATATCGACAACATTTTTTTATTATGAGTAATTGTGTAATAATAAGGCAACACGATAGTTTTATTAATAACTTTTGTATTTGACTGTTAAGAAAGTTATGTTCAGTATTTTATTGACAGCAATAGCTTAAACTGATGTCCAATGATTTATTTGTTTCTAGAGAAGAACAACTTCACATAAACCATCTATTTGGGAACTTTTAATTCAACCCCCTTTTTACACTTAAATGACTTAACTAATTTATCTGTTTAAGTAAATTGTGATCCAGGAAGAAAAAAAAGGTAGATTGTTATAATAAATAATAACTATGGGTAAAATCATGAAGATGGGTAACACTTTTGGGTAACACTTTTGCTTGTTTTATGACCGTTTTTTTTAATTTTAATAGGTTCTTAAACTTCCAGTAAATAAAATTATCTTTTTTAGTCAGAATTTCCCTTTACTATAAAAACAAAACTTGTGAAGAATTTGGATAGCTTTCTACTGACTATTTTTCAATTTTTTTTTTATTGAGATTTGATATGTCAATTTGGCAATTTTTTGACAGTATGTTCCTTAAAAATGAAGGCAAAGATAATGAGTTATTTTTTCCCAAAACAATGTATCCATTATTAAACTTTTGTTTTTGACAAATGAAATATATTGCAGCAATCTACAGAGACTCTATTTTGTGAGGACTATAGTTTTGAATCTAACGGATGGATATTATAATTTCTAATTTTTTTGAAGTTAACCATTCTGAAAAAGTTACAGATTTTAAACACATGTTTTCCTTCACCATGTATCTATCTTAATTTTTACTTAAAAGTAAAATCTAAAACTACCCTTTTGAAGAGAAGAGTTTAAGGATTATGAGTATAAATTTTCCATAATTTTCCACTGTGTATTTTTAGAGATATGGATTTTTCATTTTACCAAATCATAATCTCACCTAAAAATATTATGCAGTGATTTTTTTATAAAATTAAATAAAATTAGATAAAAACAATGAAAATGAAAAAAAATTATACCCAATGAAAGTAGATTCAATTTTAAAAATGTTGATATCAATTCTGAAACTAAACTGAGTATTTGTAGGAGTCCACTACCTCCAAAAATGAAGTAATATGGAGAGTTTCCTGCAAACAGTCCCATTTTCAGGTTTTTGGTCGAAATATTCTTTCGACCGAAACCTAGTTTTTAACAGAATTTGTTAAAAATAAACGCTTTCACCAAAAAATATTTCTGTCGAAATATGTTTACCAAAGGAAAATAATTCATCCAAAAAATAGTGTACACGAATTTCGAGGGTGTCGTTAAATTTGACGTGCAAATTTTCGGCCGAAAACATTCCTAGAAACATTTTTTCGGCCGAAAAATTGTCGCTAGGAATTTTGGAGACCCGATTGTCACACAAGTGTTACCCATATTCATGATTTTACCCCTATTAATGTTAAAATATGCAAAAGTTTTAGGTTTTATTGATATTTATTAAGCGTAATAGGATTATCTTTTGTTGGGCAGAGGTGAAAATGGTGGGTTAATAGGGTTGTTAGACATAAAGGTTGTAGGCGTAATGGTTGATTATCTTGCGCAAT
This sequence comes from Picea sitchensis, assembly GCA_010110895.2. Classification (NCBI taxonomy): domain Eukaryota; kingdom Viridiplantae; phylum Streptophyta; class Pinopsida; order Pinales; family Pinaceae; genus Picea; species Picea sitchensis. The sequence continues at coordinate 127,413 of SNQJ01S0012808.1, forward strand.
CTTAATGGATGAGATTTTAGTAGATGTATCAACTAAAACCCTTAATAGCCTTTAGTTATTTGGTAGTTATGCACCTTGCGCCTTAGGTCAAGCTCGAAGGGGTGATTGGTCTTGTCGATACACCACAGGTTGTCTTGTATGAAACAAGAATCCTTCAGTCCTTCGCACAATTTAATTCGAGTGTTATCATGCATCTTGTCGATCTGTTGCTTGGGGTGTGGGTGTAGTCCTCATGTCAGTAACTCAGCTCCTAGCGAGTTGGATTCATCTGGAGTTATTGGTATAGATAGGTTAGGTAGTGTAGCACCAGGGTTATTACCGCACCTATCACCTGGGGACATCATGAGTCCTAATGAGGGGATCACTGCGCTCCCTATGGGATAGAGGCGAATGATAACTTGGCCAGATTCTATGCCTTCCATGTGAGTGTTGTTGATTGTTGTAAGTTTTCTATTGGTGCATGGGTTGAATGCATTCCTTCGTTTGGTAGCACGCCATCGAGGTTCTAGTTAACTGGCCGTCGAGACCATTGTGTCAAGATGGGGATGTTTTCCCTTAGGTTGTAGGTGTGGTCATGTTTGTGGCAAGCGAGTAGTCGTTTCTCCTTGTTGTTTTACGCATTGTTTCGCCCAGTTTCTCTTGTTCCAATGCCTGGAGTCATAGTTGTTTGTTTCCTATTATGCGAGCGTGGTGCTCGCCATCAGATGTGTTGTTTAGCTGTAATCATTGTTGTCGTCCTGTTTTAAAAAAAAAAAATTGCACTTTCTGCTTCACTTGTAGTCGTAATGAAGGGGTGGTTACTCTAGCTCACACATATTGTATATGTGAGCTATCTCAAACTTATTGTATATGTGAGTTAGCTCATACATATTGTATATGTGAGCTAGCTCACACATAATTTGAAAGAGAATTTGATTATATGTAATATGAATACATCTCATTTAAATGGTTTTTGAAGAATGAATTAATATACATGTGAAGATTTGTGTTTTCTTCATGTACATGCAAGATTATATGAGAACATCTATTCCACCACAAAAAGAGGATATAAGTATTTTCCAGAAGAATGGTTTTTAAAATGGAGATTTGTTAACTTTTTTAGATATAATTATTTTTTTGGAAGAATGGATTAATATGGATATTTATGAGTCCTTTAGTTTGAAAGGGCATCATGGAATTTGATTATATGACCACAACATAAGAGGAGAGAAGTATTTTACTGTTGAGGAGACTAGTCTTTTATTGTTGTGTAAATATGATCAAATAACATCACTTGGGATGAGAATTTATGAAGGATTTGAGACTTTATCCACAAAGAGGTAAGTATTTCATTGGAAGAATGACTTAATATGGAGATTTGTGAATTTTCTTCATACAAAGTTCTATATTTATTTTCATATTATTATCTAACTCTAACTCACAATTTGTTTTACGAAGAACACAATAACATCACTTGGGATGAGAATTTCACCTGAAGGATTTGGGACCTTATCCACAAGGAGAATTTCACATGAAGGATTTGAGACTTTATCCACAAGGAGATAAGTATTTCATTGGAAGAATGATTTAATATGGAGATTTGTGAACTTTCTTCATACACAGTTCTATATTTATTTTCATATTATTATCTAACTCTAAATCACAATTTTTTTTTACCATGAACACAATTTTTCTCTTTAATTTTTTTAAAGATTTTAGATAAGATTTACAATTTTTTTAAATCATGTATGCTTAATGTGGAGAGTAACTATCTTAAATCTGTTTAACTGTGGTTGGGTGTTATTATTTCTTATTTTTAATTTAATATTTAGTTACAATATATATGCTAATATGTGTTATTTGTTTTTTTTATTATTGTTTTTTATTGTTACAGATGTCTAAATTATATTTGGTAGAAAATATGTTTACAATATATTTTGTGGGAAAGAGTATGTTGGAGGATGAGACTTAACTCTTTTGGTATGTATGTCAATTTCATTTTAATCACAATTTTTGAATTATGTATTATTTCGCATGTTTGAATTGTAAATTTTTAATTTTTGAATTCTATTTTTTTTTGCAGGTTTGAATTGCAGGTATGAAGTGACCTATCTTAAAGCAATGGCTTAGAGTTCAGAATTTTGGAGTTAAATGTTTTAGTTTTTCTTATGATTTTAAAATGGATGTGGAACCTATGTATTTTACAGTGTAACTATTCAGACTTTGAT
>SNQJ01S0012809.1:0-24466 GCA_010110895.2 Picea sitchensis
GTATGATGGACCCCACAATGCCTCTCAAATACCCCTATACTCGCTATAACCTCCATCTGGCTACTCTGGTCATCATAACCCTCTGCACTGTGATGATGTCCCAAAGTGGGGACATTACAAAGGTGAAGCGAGTTCATGAAATCTTGAAATCCCAATGTAGACACAATGAAGACTTCTGAAATCATGAAAATATCCTGACCGTCAATACACCAAAATATGTGGACTGTTGATCTAAGCTCCATTTCGGAGTTTCGCCTATCGCGACTTGGAGTGACAAGAAAGTCCATCAAAGGAATCGCGAGATGCGAATTCACGATGAGATCTGGACCGTAGATTCATCGAGATCGTGGACCATTGATCTAAGCTTCATTTCATAGTTTCGCCTATCACAACTTGGAGTGACAAGAACCTCCATCGAAGGAATTGTGAGATGCGAATTCATGATGAGATCTGGACCGTAGATTCATCGAGATCATGGACCGTTGATCTAAGCTCCATCTTTGAGTTTCGTGAATCATGACTTAAAGAGGCAAGAAACATAACCACTGAAGTCACGATATGAAAATTCACAATTTAATCATAGACGTCAAATCAAGATGTGATCTGGACCGTTGATCCGACTCCTTTTCGGAGTTTCACAAATCGCGACTTGGAGAGGGAAGAAACATAACCACAAGAACACCAAAATTGGGATATGTGAAATTGCGATATGATCTGAGCCATTGAATTAAGATCAGATCTGGACTGTCAAATCTTAGGACAAGTCGCTGACTTGGAGTCAATGGAGCATGGTGTGGAAACTCGCGAGATGCGAGATCGCAATAAGATCTGGACCGTCAGATCTATGGATATTTCAACCGTCAATCAGACTCGATGAAGTTTATAAACTCACGAAATATGAAGCGCCTTTTGACACAGCCTATGGTCATTGTCGGTGGTCACGAGAAGGGAAGGATTCAGTTCAGATAATTTCCATTTCGGGGTTCCGTGGATCGTGACTTGGAGAGTCGATATGCCTCTTCTCTAGATTCACGAAATGCGAATTCGCGAAAAGCACTTTATGCATAAGCGCTTGGTCATGGCCATGGTCATATAGTGGAAGGAGCTAGTGCAGAAAAGCTCTGTATCGAAGTTTTGGAGATCGCGACATGAAGTGTCGAGACACTTGGCCATAGGAATGCTAAAATGTCAAAACCCGATTTAAATGCAAGATAAATAAAGTTCATCCAATGGTGCAGATAAACTTGAATATGATCGGAGGGCTACTGTTCTCTCTCATAGTTAATTCATCAATTACGAATCAGTTAGCAAAACTTATTCATGATTCCTGATCAGTTGGCATTTCAGTTGCTTAGATGGTTTTTCTTTTTCCTCAGAAGATTCGAAGTGTAATGGCTGTGGGTGTGGTGCATAAAAGAAGAAGATACAGACTATGCATGGTTTGTTTTGGACGAAATATGAATTAAACTGTAAGAAAGGGAAAATGACAGGATGCGTAGTGTGAGACTGAAAATGTGCGCAATGTGAGATAAAACTCAGAGAAGAGTAACAGATGAGGCATAGACTTATAGCAGAGAATAATGAAAGAACAAGTTGAAGAAAAGAAGAATGAAAGAATAGACAAAGGAAGAGAAGAATTGCAGAACAGTTAGAAGAAGACCAGATTTACAGAATAGAGAAGAAGTGGTAATAATCAATTTATCTGTGTAGTTGGTTATTTAATTATTCATTTATATTCCAGGGTGGTTGGGAGGTGCTAGGGAGGAATGTTGTCCTCAAAGGTTCAAGTGGGAGCTTGAACATAGGGAGTTGTAACTTCCATCTAGTTGCAGCCAGAGAAACTAGGGTAGCAGGGTGGTGCAAGGGAGAACAACAAGTGTTCTCTGTTATATAGGTTGGAGCCTGTGTAACTGGAAGTTGGTGCTTCCATCCAGTTTGTGCTGGAACATTAAGGGAGTTGGTGCTTCCTTCTAGTGGGTGCTAGAGAAACCAAAGAGTTGGTGCTCTCAAACAAGTTGGATCTTGTAAAATAGAGGTAGTAGCCTCACATTGAGTTGGTTCTCAATTAAATATGATGTATAGAAATTAAAAGACTGCCTATCATTTCGAAGAAGAAGAGGTTTTCTCCCTTTATGGGTTTCCTCATGAAAATCTATCTCTGTGTATATCTTATGTGTGAATGATGCTCATTAATTTTATTGTCCATATGTTGTATAATGTTGATGATCATTTGAAGAAAGATCAAGAATGTATTAATAGACTTAAAATTGTTTAAGCACAATAACAACTGATTCACCGCCCCCCTCTCAGTTGTCTTAGTAATTTCAACACCCTATATCTCCCTAATATCCCCTCCTAGCTCTATATAAGGGTAATATTTGCGTGAGAAATTAGTCGAATCTAGGGGTGGGAGGATATATTAGGGTGGGAGTGTGGTGATATATTACAAATATATTAGTAATATATTCTTGATAGTTTAGTGAAATTTACCTATGGTGAAAAAAATTCCCTCATTGGATAGGTGTGATCCAATGCCAAATAAAGAGGATAAATACCATGAATATTTATCCTAAGAATAATAATGCAATTTTATAATTAAATGAGAAATGTAAGGAGAGACATACCTTAATCTTGATGGTTTTCCAACATATCAAATGATTCTCACTATATCTATCTCTAGCTATGTTACTTCACCAAATAACTGCACAATCATCAAATAAGGAAAATATTCCTCATTAATTCATAAAATAATAGATAAGATATTACATGAATACAAATTTCATATAATAACTAAAAATTGATTATATCAACAAAATTGCATTAAATATGAAAAATGTATCCATAAACATAGATATTTTTATCGAGGGAGGGAAAATCTAGATCTAAATTTATCAATTGAGTGTTACAACAATGATGATTACTTCATATCTATTGATGTACTCCTAGTTCCAAGAACCAAATTCCTTCTCTTTATCCACAAGTTCACCTATGTTGAACAAGAAAAATATGGAACTATACCTTGGTAAGATAGCCAATATGGATCTCACGTAAGCTCTGATCACACTAATGTTGATTCCTAGCACTCAACGATTGCAACAAACTATAGAACAAGGAATATTAATTTAGTTCAATAGAATAATGAATATTGAATGTTGACTCTATCCTACCTTCTGTTATCTTTGGATCTGTTTGTTACGAATACATCCATCCTATGGATAAACAAGATCTCCCTTGGATCTTCCCATGATCCAAGAAAGACAATGGGTATAGACATCTATGGTGTTTCCCTAAATCTAACTAAAATAGTTCATTTTACACTAATATAAGGATAATTACATACCTCTTTATCAAATATTTTTCTCACATGTTTGGCTAATGCAACTCTTGAGATTGTATCTCCAACTCTCGCTATCTTCTTCTTCCACACACGCAACAAACAAATACCAATTCTACAACTCCCGCGAGTGTTAGGAAATCACATATTCAACTCAGATCTAATCTTATATCTCAAGGATAGATTATATATACCACATATAATTGAATATGATAGTATGGAAGAGTACTACCACATATAATATGATATATAAGATCTACCACATATAACCAACACTGGAATGAACTTCAAAAATCCTATATTCATAATGTATTTCTTGACTCTCCATTTGAAAATAAAATAGTCTCCATTAGATTTGTTGATTGACATTGGAATTGAAGACAACATCTTTGTTGTTTATATGTGTTGGAGATTGTATTATCTTGTTATTTTGTTCAACTAAAATAATAAAAGGAAACACATTCCTTCAATAATATTTTTCTTATTCTTTAGATGTCTTATGTGTGAGGAATGAGGGAGAAATGCATAAAGATACACACTTTTCTTGGGACACACAAGTCTAATAGAGATAAAAAATAACAATAACGTGAATATTCATAGGAGGGAGAGAGAGAGAGAGAGAGAGAGAGAGGGAGAGAGATATTATTTCAACTAAATGGGTTTGACTTGGCTTCCCATGATTTCCAAGAGAGATGGTCTCCAAGCCTTAGGGTGAAACCGTGTTACACGTTGAATATTATAATGGATTGAATGGAAAAGAGAGGATCTTGCATGAGTGGATTGTTGAACCATAGTTGTTCACCAGATTTTTGTTTGTTTGTTTTGGATTCCATAAAAATGTCAAAATATATTGAATTCCCACTTATCTCTTTACATGTGAATCAAAGGTTCGTAAGACAAAGTACCAAACTAGTGCAGCAGTCCAAATCTTGAAAAACTTTCAATTTTTTAGAACAAGGAAACATTGTTGTATTATTTTACACCAGTGAAAATTAATGGTGTAGATAATAAGAGTTATAACTCAAAGAATCCTAAAAAACAACCTTGAATTGAGGTTACACTGAGAATAGGCCTACATGTCTGTGAAGAACATGGAGAAGAGGTTATTCATAGTACACAGGATTTGTAGTCATTCCAAGATTGGGAATTGAGATATGAAGAAGATAGATTATATCCCATAACTTCAACTTAGAGAGTTGATTGGTACATGTTATAGAAATCATTTTAGAGTTACAGACTTGACACAATGTTTTTTTACACATTGGAAATCTCACTTATTATTTACCATTGCTAGCTATTGGTTGTGGTGTTTTAGTTACAACCAAGAGAAGACCTTAAAACCATCATAAAATTAAAGGATAACATAAAACAACATATATAATTGTACAAGGTAGATGATAGAGGATTATTAGCCTTTATGAATGAAAAATACTAAATACAAGAGTAAGACAGAGACAATATTTTTTAACTTTTGTAGAGGATACATGTTGGTGAAGTGAGTAGGATATAATTCCTTCATATACAAATAAATATCTCCCTAATATATCCCCCCACCCCACATTCATATGAGGGTGGGGGTTGAGGGTGATATTAGGGAGATATAGGGGGAGGGGACATATTAGGGAGATATTAATACATATGAGAATGTGTATGGGGGGGATATTGAGGTGGGGAATATATTAGGGAGATCAATCGGTGGGAGGATATATTAGGGAGGTCTTATTAATATCTCCTTGCACCCATATATCTCCCTAATATCTCCCCCTATATGTATATGAGGGAATTATTTGGGGGAGATATTAGTCGAATCTAGGGGTGTTAGGATATTTTAGGAAAATCTTATTACATATTAGGGAGGGAGTGTGGTGAGATATTAGAAATATGTTAGTATTATATTCTTAATATTTCAAAGAAATTTACATATGGCTAAGAAAATTCCCTCATTGGATAGGTGTGATCCAATACCAAACAAAGAAGATAAATAACATGCATATTTATCCTAAGACTAATAATGTAATTTTAAAATTAAATGAGAAAGGTAAGGAGAGACATACCTTAAAATGATGGTTTTCCAACATATTGAATGATTATCACTATATATATCTCTAGCTATGTTCACCAAATAACTACACAATCATCAAACAAGGAAAACAATCCTCATTAATTCATAAAATAATAGATAAAATATTCCATGAATAAATATTTAATATAATAACTCAATATTAATTATATCAACCAAATCCCATTAAATATGCAAAATACATCCATAAACATAGATATTTTGATGGTGGGAGGGAGAATGTAGATCTAAATTTATCAATTGAGAGTTACAACAATGAAGATTTATTCATATCTATTGGTGTTATCCTAGTTCCAAGACCCAAATTTCTTCTCTTTATCCACAAGTTCACCTATATTGAACAAGAAAAATATGTAACTACATCATGGTAATATAGCCAATATGGCTCTCACCTAAGCTCTTATGACACTAATGTTGATTCCTAGCACTCAACAATTGAAACAAACTATAGGACAAGGACTCTTAATTTAGTTCAATAGAATAAGGATTATTGAATGTAGACTTTATCCTACCATTGTTTAGAACCAAGGACCCATGGGGGGAATATATATCACTCATATTGATAACATATATTAGGTTTCTTTCCAAACCCAAAATGTGTAACACACCTGGAAGGGTTCTACTCCTCCAATCCTATAGTATCAGACAAACTCTTCCTCATCCAATAATTTTGGTTGTTGATTCCTCTCCCAATATCACTTCTCCTCCTTCACATCGTTCATATTAACATAACCATTCTCTATGTGGTGTCATATGATAGGATTCTCCTGAGTCGATCAACCAAACATTTTGATCTGAATTTGTATTGGTCAATGTTACGTACACATCACCTCCCTTATCTGGAGTTGTCTTTCTCTCAGTTGACTGCTTCTCATCGGATCCTCTACTGACTTCCATTTCCTTTACTTTATAGTTCCTTTTGTAATTCCCAAATTTATTGCATTTCCATCATCTTCTCATTGAATGAACAAGGGATTTAGATCTACCCTTCAACTTATACTTTCTACCAGAGAATTTTCCTTTATCCCTATCAATCGGTTGAACTCTCACCACTAATGCATATTTGGTCAATCCTTCCATGTTATTCCTTCTCATTTATTCTGAAAGTAGAGATGCAACCACATATTCTAGCACTAATTTGGTTGAATTTCTCCCTATAGCCATGACTAATATATCCTAGGAGTCTGGAAAAGAACATAATACCCTAACACATTTCTCCTCCTCAATGATTTTAATATCCACGGAATATAACTAGATTATAATGGTATTAAAAACATTTAAATGCTCATTCACCGAACTTCCCTCACTCATCCTCAAAAGACACAGATTCTTTCTAAGAAACAACTTATTTACCATGGATATTGACTTGTACAAGCTCTCCAACTTGTCCCATAATTTGTTGGTTGAATCTTTACCTAAGACATTCAATAATACTGAATATGCAAGACAAAGTCAAATCGTACTCCTTTCCCTTCTCTCAAGTTTCTCCCATTATTCCATCGATATACCTGCCAAAATGCTACCTAGACAGACTACTTCCCATTTTTCTCTATCTACAAGGATATCTTCAATTTTAAGCTTCCAAATATAAAAAAAATTCCATTGGATTTTTCGATCTGTATTCTTGAGCTACTCACCATTCATTAACATAATACTTAAATATTTTTGACTTGTGACTCTTACTGAACCTAGTGTTTATCTCATATCCAAGCTTGTTAAATGAAGCTCGGATACCACATGTTAAGAAATGAGGAAAACTTCCACACAAAACCTAGTATAAGAGAGGAAGAAATATTTAAACAAGAAAGCAAATGACAAAGGAAACACAGAGTACATAAAGATTTTACCCTCGAAACCAAAACTGGAAAACACACATTCCTTGATCGTTCTCCTCTCTTATTGTCTTATTCATTCAGAATAAAAGGTGACATGCCTAACCTTGGTCTACACCTAAGATACAATAGACATCACACCTTCTTTATTTACACAATAACAACCTTGTAGTGAATTTGGATTACATTTGCATGACCAACAACCTCTACGATTATTGATTAGTGATTATCCTTTACAACATTACAAAATGCCTTCTATATAGGATTAAAAGTAGGAAAAACCATAAAGAAAAGGGTCCCAAAGATGGTTCTAGATCCATTTATATCATTTTCTACAAATCCCGTGAATCTTGGGATTCTATTATAGTCGACCACCAAGTCGGATTACCAGTCGACTATAGATTGACCTTAATTTGGTATTTAGTCAGTTGCCATGTGCCCTCCTATCAACCTCTTATCAATTGACCTATTTGAATTGATGTCGATGTATTCGACCTCGAATTTACTTGGTCAAACCATCTCGAACTTCAAATTTCTAGTGATGTCTTTGAATTCAAATTTACCTAGTTGAACCACCTCTACCTTCAACTTTCTGTCGATTCCTTCGACTTCAACTGTCATTCGATCCACCTCGAATAGAATTTCACTACAAAGAATATAAAAACCAAAAAGAAATAAATCAAGGACATATGTTTTTCAGTTATACTCGTAAACATGATTATATGTTATTCAAAACGTGCTCAGTTTGATTCTCCAAGTCTCTAGCTTGTAATTAACAATTCATCTCAAAATAAGCAACACTTTTGAGACAATAAAATTTCAGAACAAATTCTTAATTAATGGAAGTGAATCTCAAAAATCCAAGATATCGGTTTCATGTAGAAGGATACAAATTGGTTCTAGATGGATGATTTCCAAAATTTGAGATGGTTTGGGATATCTAGAGTTTTTTCTAATATGTTTTTACCCAAATTTCTATTGCAAATGAATTTCCAATTTGTAATGAACAATTTTTCTTTTGGGGATTCAGTTTCATCTTTCCACCTTGATGTTATGTATAAATAAATATACATAGAGTAGGAGAGGAGTAGTAGCTTAGAAATGGAAATTATCAGAGTTTAGACACTCTCATTGAAATTCTATATATCAAATTATATTGCTAAGATCATTTAATAAAAAAATTGTGTTCTAAGAGTTACATTTGTGGTTCCAATTACCTTGATCATGTAGTCTTGTTTGCAATGGGATGCCAATTAGTAAGATCCCACAAATTTGGATAACGTTTCCCTGTATTAGTAGCATAGATTTATAAGTGAAATTTGTGGATTTCCTCTGTTTTTATTTAACTCTATTTTTGTTCACTTTATATAATTAATTTTTTGAATTCTTGAGCTTTAATCGTGTCCATTGTAACAGTTGTTAATATATCTATTTTGAGTGGAAATTATGTCATTATTGCACCCTTGTAATAAATTTTATTTGGTTATCTGAATGAACCAAAAGCATAGCTCTGTCTTTACGTAATTTTTCCTTGGTTTATGAACTCGTCCTATAAAAAACCTTTGAATTTCATTGAGTAATAACCAAGCATAATTTGGATATCTAAATTGGAGTTTCAATCTATAGCTATATCATATTCTCTTCACAATTTAAAATAACTTTAGTGACTTTATTAATACAGGGTTGTTGTTGATTAAGGTTGGTTGTCATTGATGTAAAGACTTGAAGAAAGCCCCGTAGCACAAAGGTTTGGGTAATGGACCCAAGATTGTTTGATGTAAATATGAATCATTATTGTTCTGTCATGGTTGATAAGAAGTAAATATGGATGAACTCCAAAGTGGTCCTCTTATGGTGAAATCCCTCGCGGGAAGATGCTTTGCGGAGTAAGAGAACCCATGCTTAATTGATGAATAATGAGATGAAGGACAGTGAATTTTTCAGGGAACCTATCCTAGATGGATAGTTTTTTTCATGCCATTTACGATGGTATGTAGAATGTCACATAACTCCTCACGACTAGAGAGTTATTACCATGTGAAGTTGGAGAACCCAGGTTTGGGTAATGGACCCAAGTTTGTTTGATGGATAACAGTTTGATTTTTACTATATTTGAAGGTAATACTATTCTATATGGATAGTACATGTCATTCCATTTTTGGTGGTATGTGGAATGTCCCATAAATCCTCACGGTTTGAGAGTTATGGCCTTATGAAGTTGGAGGACCCTCATATGTCATCTAGAAGCCCCAAAAGGTCAAAGTAGTCAAAGTGGTTTAAGAGATTGTAAGAGGTAAATAATAAAGTGAAGTGATGATTGTATTATAATTCAAAGTGAATATATAATAAATTATTTCAATAATAAATTTAATGGAGAAATTAGAAGTGGGTTAACCCTAAAATAAGGAAAGTGGGCCAAGTGACCTAGAAGATGTTTTTAAGGAATTTACTTGGAGAGTATAAAAAAGAGGCAAGGCTCTCTCATTTTAATGACACTTGAGAATATTGAATATCTATAGGTTTTTGAGGTAACCAAGGATATATAAGCCGAATTTCTGAGGGAAGGTGAAGAAAAGAAAGCCGAAATGCAGGGAAGGATAAATTATTTTGATGGTGCTTTCTAAGGTATGTTTTTTACAGGTCATCTCACAATTTTCGCTATAACGTTTTTTCTATAATTATTTAGACCGTGAAATTTCTATTCGATTCAGAAATCATACCCAAGTATCTTTTGTAAAAAAATCAGCTTGTGGATCATTGTATTTTTGGATTTACACTCCATGGAAAATAGGGTTTGTGGCTAGTCCTGAAGCTAGTCAAAAAAATGTGTTTCGGGTAAAAATGTCATAAGTTCTTCATAATAGATCAAAATTCAGTGAGACCAAATGTGTCAGTTAGGGTACAGTTTTTATTATTCTTTGTAACAATTTGCAATCAATTCAATGAATATTTCATGCAGGGAACGCTCTACAAGGTCGATCTCTAGAATAATCCAAAATTCAACAAGGTATGCCTTTTTTGCTATAACTCCTTTTATGAGAGGTTCCAAGTAGTGACACCTGAAGGAATTGTATAAAATAGACTGAAGAACATTGTGTATCAGTTTCATATCTTTAAACATTATAGTTTCAAAGTTATGATTACTTCAAGTTAGGGTTGTGGACTAATCCAAAACTAGGCATGTGAGACTAAAGAAAAGTTTGATGAAAATGCCAGTCTCTTGTTGTTAAATTTAAGGAAGGTTTGCAAGAATGTGATCATATACACCAGGTCTATTACAGAGCTACAAATCATATTTGGATGATGAAATTGATGGGGGATTTTGGTTGAGGTACATGTTGAGTACATGGCTGAGACAAGCAGTTGATGAGTTGGCACATACATAAGCTGTATAGTTGATGATGTTGGTACATATTGATTAATAGTTGAAACATGATTGGTACATACTTGGTACATGGTTGGATGCACTTTTTTATGGTATAGGTTGATTACAGGTTGTTTGGTATTGCTTGGTGCATAGTTGATGCACTTGTTTATGGTACAGGTTGATTACAGGTTGAGGTACAGGTTGATGCATGTTTGATGCATGGTACATATTTATTGGTACAGGTTTACAATGGTATATATCACAGTGATAGTGTGACAGTGGTTCCATAATTCTACCTCTACTTCAAGGTGGCAGGATGGGGCAAGGACAAGTGGTTGTAGCCACCTTCCGGTTGTAGCCGGAGAACATAGGGGGTTGTTTCCTCCTTCTGGTTGTAGCTAGAGAATTGGGGAGTTTGATATTCCCTCAGGTTGTAGCCTGAGAAACTAAGGGTTTGGATCCTACTTCCAGTTGCTGCTGGAAAACAAAGGAAGTTATTGCTTCCAATGAATGTAATTCTTCAAGACATATAAGAAAAATCATTTCGTGGTTTTCTCTCGATTTGGGTTTCCACGTAAAAACTGGTGTATTGTGTATATGTGTGATTTTTTATTTCTTACTGCACATTATTGGATAATAATTATACATTGATATAAAATTTGAATAAAAATGATTATAATTACGCTATTACTGATTCACCCCCCATATTAGTAATCAAACAATTGGTATCAGAGCAGGTTCCTTCAGAAATCAATTTAACCATTGAAAGGTAGATCATGGAGAGTACCAACTCGTATAAAAATGGAATAGCACAATTTGATGGAAATAAGTATTCTTTTTGGAGCATAAGTATGAAGACATATATACAGGAAGAGGGATTTAAAGTTTGGCAATCAATTGTAGATGGATACATAGCACCAGCAGTTCCACCAACAAATGACAAAGCAGTGAAACTCGGTGATAATAATTCCAAAGCCAAAAATGAACTTTTGAATGGTCTCAGTTATACAGTATCACCAAAGTTGCACATTGTAAATATGCTAAAGAGATTTGGGACTAGCTTCAAAATATTTATGAAGGAGATTCAAAAGTAAAAGAAGCAAAGCTTCAAACCTACAGAGGTCAGTTCGAACACCTAAAATTGAAGGAAGATGAAGATATGACAACCTACTTCTTACGAGTCGATGAAATAGTGAATGCAATCATAGGATTGGGAGAAGAAATCGAAGAATTTGTAATTTCTCAAAAGTTACTAAGATCTCTTTCTATGATATTCAACCCTAAGATATCAACACTAGAAGAAATATCGGATCTAAAATCAATAAGCATGGATGAACTACATGGAATCTTCACAGCATATGAGATGAGAATTGAATAGGAAAATCCATATGTAAAAGAAGTAGGCTTCAAAGCATCCAAAAGATCAAATCAAAAGAAAAAGGAATAAGAAGAATATAGTAGCAACATCGACGTCTCGTAAGATGATGAAGAAGTGGCCAACTTCGTCAAAATACTAAACAAGGGAACCAACGGTAGGTATAGAGGTAAGATTCCTTGAATTTTTCTTAAGTGTGATGGTATTGGTCATTTTTCTAACAAATGCCCTCATAAGAAAAAGAGAAATCATGAAGGTTACTCAAAAGGCAGACAAACATATAAAGGTAAAATAACTACAAAGAAAGTTTTCAAGAAAATATTTTTCACCAAATAAGACATCTCATCATTAGATGAAGATGAAGTCAGTGACAGTGAAATAGGGAGAGTTCTATTCATGGCAGTAGAAGACTCTGATAAAGAATACTCCGAAGAAGAATATGAAGAAGCATATGAAGAAGAAATTGAAGAGGCAGAAGTTGGATTCCGAGAAGAATTATTGAGTTCCATAGAATTTATCATAAGATAAAAGAATAAAAACAAGAAACTACAAGCAGAACTAGATAAGAAAAAAGACACTCAAGAACTAGAACAAATGATCACAAAATTGAAGGTTCAAATAGAAGAGGATAAAATAATTGAAGAAGCACTCAAAGAACAACTAGAAGGAAAAGACATGATCATTGGAAACTTGGAAGGAGAGATTGTCACACTAAGAAAGGATATTCAAAAGAAAAATAATAATAATAATAATAATCTATTTTTAAGGTCACAACCAAGACATCACATGAAATTGGTGTATGATACCCCCTTGTTTGTGGGACAAGGGACCCCCCTCCGCCCAGCGATTTGATTGGTAAAGTCTACGAAGGTATACATACCATACCCCCCTCTGGATTTCAACCTGCGACCTCTTAAGAGGAAACACATGTTCTTAACCATTAGGCCCACTCAGGCCGTATGGATGACAATATGAAGAATAGCTCAAAAGTTATGGATGACATTATCAACAGTAAAAAATCTCATCTTGACAAGTCCGAACTTGGATACAATCAGACAGAAAAGGGATCAAGCTCCAAAACAACAGAGAAAGAAACAAATCCAAATAGTTATGTAGAAAAAATTAAAGGTTATAAAAATATATATGAGGAAGATTACAGGGACACTCCTCCATCGAGAAGATTCACATTTCAAAATCAACAACAGATAGACATGCCTCAAGAAGAAGAACGATTCATAAGAGCACCTCCTTTAAGAAGATCTTCAACTACCAGGTATCAAACTATATTTTTTGGTTTATGTTATGAATGTAATAATTTTGGACATAAAGTTGTAAATTGTAGAGCTAACAACAAGAACAATAACTAATTTGAGAGGCATACATAAAGGTATTATTCAAGAAGACCTAGTGAAACATAAAGAATAAGTTACAATATGTTTGAATCTTTGAGCACTAAAGTGGAATGTTACAAATATAACAGTTTTGGACACATGGCCAAAAATTGCAGAATGACAATCCCTCCTAAAGAACGTCAACAGAGTCACAAACAAGAACCTTAGAAAATGACATGGATAAGAAAGGAATATCACTATAGTAATGAAGAATGCATAGTCGCTCTACAAGATAAATAGAAGAAACATGGTTGGTATGTTCACAGTGGATGTTCAAAACACATGACAGGTGATAGAGACAAGTTTCTTACATTATGAAAGGAAATATATTGATCACTCTCCTTCGAAAATGATGATTCAGCCAAAATCATTGGAAAAGGAACAATCCGAATTGGGAACAAGAATGAAAAGGCAGAAAATGTTTTACTAGTAGAAGATATGAAATATAATCTATTAAGTGTGATTCAAATGTATGACCAAGGTCATAATGTTACTTTTGATTCAAAAAAGTGTGAGATAAGAAAAGAAGGTTCAGGGAAATTGGTCGCTACAACTGCAAGAACTTCAAGCAATATATATGTGTTAAGAGAAATTGGAAATGAAAAGTGTTTTGTAGGAAAGGAATATGAAAGTAGGCTATGGAACATAATAATGGGTCACATGCATTTTGATAACCTTTTCAAGGTCAGCAAAAGAGAAGCAATAAGAGAAATGCACCAGATCACGAAACCAACCAACACTTTATGCAAGCATTGCCAACAAGGAAAGCAAACAAAGACCAGGCTCAATTCAAAGTAATATTCAACAACAAAACAACTGGAAATTGTGCATACTGATCTAGTTGGACCAACTACAACAAAAGGCTTAAAAGGTGAGAGATACTTTATGTTATTAGTTGATGATTACACAAGAATGACTGCAATTTTCTTTCTCAAGAACAAGTCAGAAGATTTTGAAAACTTCAAGATCTACAAGGAAATGGTTGAAAATGAGATGGATTCAAGAATCAAATGATTAAGATAGGATAATGGAGGAGAATTCACCTCAAAGGAATTTATGGAATACTGTAACAATCATGGAATAAAAAGGAAATTCTTTGTCGCTAGGACACCTCAACATAATGGAGTTGTTGAAAGAACGAACATGACAATACAAGAAATGGCCCGAACAATGAGAATGGATTCAAAGTTGACAGATATTTTTTGGACATAGGCAGTGCATACAAAAGTTCACATTCAAAATAGATTAATGCTCATAAATAACACTGATAAAACTCCCTACGAGATATGGAAAGGAAGACCAACAAATGTGAAGCACTTGAGAGTTTTTGGAAGAAAATGCTACCACAAAAGAGAAGATGGAAGAATGGGAAAGTTTGACTCTCATGTGGACAAAGGAATGCTTGTTTGATACTCAAGTACATGAAAATCATACAAGTGTTGCAATCTAAGATTAAACAAAGTTGTGGAAAGCATCAATGTAACAATTGATGAAATAGGCAGACCAAAATCAAAGGAAGAAGAAAACAAATCAATGGAACAAATTTTCGAAGAAGAAGATGAAAAATAAGTAGAAGAGGAAGATGAAGATGAAGGGAATTCGACAGAAGAAGAAGAGAAATTTCAGCAAGTATCTCCAAAGACACCTAGCAAACGAGTACAGAAGAATCATCCTTCAGATCAAATTATTGGAAACAAAGATGCAGGAGTTGAGACTAGAAGAAAAATCCATTAACCAGAACAAACACACCTAACACTCTTATCTACAGTTGAACTTAACTGTTTTGAAGAATCCAGCAAGGATGAATTTTGGAATAAGGCCATGGATGAAGAATTGGATAAAATAGATAAAAATGACACTTGGGAATTGGTTCCAAGACCAAAGAATAAGAATGTGATCAACACAAAATGGGTTTTCAGGAATAAATTGAATGAATATGGAAAATTTACAAGGAACAAATCTTGATTGGTATGTAAAGGATATGCATAGATTGAAGGAATCAACTTTGAAGAGACATTTTCCCTAGTTGCCAGAATGGAAGAAATCCATTTTCTTTTATCTTATGCATGCTCCAAAAATGTTAAAGTATATTAGATGGACGTAAAATTAGCTTTTCTGAATGGGGAACTTGAAGAAGAAGTCTACATTGAACAACCAAAAGGATTTCAGTTGTCAGAGAACACAGACTATGTGTTTAAATTAAAGAAGGCCTTGTATGGTCTAAAATAGGCTCCTAGAGCATGGTACTCCAGACTAGATAAGTATCTACAGCCAAGGAAGAGTATATTGCAGTAACAACATGTTGTACATAGGTTATTTGGATGAAACAAACTTTGACAAATATACATGTTGAAGGAAAATCTCCCTGCGGACAGGTAGATCTCCTCTTGAGAGCTAGACTCTTAACTCTTAAGACAGAAGACACTTATCATGGACAATGACTTCCTTTTAGATCTATATAAACTGATGTATGAGGAGGAAGGAGAAAAGAAGTACCTTTTATCGATGTTTGTCCCTGCACGCTCCAAGTTGAGCTCCAATATTTCGCTCCTCGACAAGCCCTGTAGACAAACAATAGTACAACCACTTCCTACTCTACTGATATCAGCTTGAAATATACCTATCTATCAGAGACAAGTTCACATGAGATTAAACACAAACTAGAAAGAAACAGGACAAGCGTGTCATATTAATGAGAACAATGATGGAAGTAACTTACAACTATAGATGTGAATGCAACAACTTCGTCAAATCCCCTTTGTCTAACCCTTGCTCAAAAGGTCCACAATCCAGATGATAGCAACTTCACTTTCCTCCAGTTCACTGTATGTTTCCTATGAGATCATAGGTTTCATTCTTCCAATTCTTCCTCCTTTCCACCATGATAGAGCCTGTTTATATAGGTTTAGAGAGGCCTAACCTCTTGAGGTATCTTTAGGGTAAGTTGAGGATTTTCCTCCTTGAGTGGATTTTCCTCCTTGAGTCAGGGATCTTTCCTAAGATCATGGATGAACCAGGAATTTGAATTCAACTGCCTTCCAAGATTGAAAGATATTCCCCTTATGCTCCTCAACAGACCAACTCCTGTCCAGATTAGGTAGCGCTCCTCCTGAAGGGTTGTTTGGTGTTATAACGCTCCCTAGCACTTAATAGGGGAGCACCAGCACTCCTAAGAGTGATATAGGGGAGCACTCTCTTCTAAAACCCTAGATTCAATGATTCTCTTAGGTGGCAAGAGGTTCTTAACTTCAGTTAACCATTCCTCTTCCTTCAAATCAAGTGTTTGAGGCATTTTAAGTGTCTCCTTAGTGTCGTCATAAGTATGACATAGGCATCATTGTAGTATGCTTTTCTTGACACTGGCGACACTTGTGACACTTATAAAAGAGAGTAATGTTGATGCGTAACAGATTGCCCCCGAAAGTATGAAGTTAGAAGATGCGAACTGAAAACTGAAATACTTTGTAGACTTTCAAGAAAGGGTATAGACGCGAAGAACCTGATAGAAGCTGCATACAAACATCCAACAAATATTATGACATGTTTCAAACCCCAAGGTAGGCATACCTATGCTTGGGTGATCAAGACTTGCAAAATATGGCCGCAATAAAATACACTGCGGATCCATAATTGTATTGATAAAAAGGTATAGCCACTGAGGATATAGTGTGGATCTATACTCTGATGACCTGAACTGATCATAGCCACGGAGAATACACAATGGATCTATGAGATGACAAGACATATCCACGACCAATACAAAGTGGATCTATGTAACAATATATGTGTCTTTGTTCAAGAGAAACTCCTTCGCAACCTGGGCAAAGTACATATCAAAGTGATCACTCAACCCAGGGTCTTCTTACCGATACTGATGCAGTAAGAATCTAACCATGTGAATAGATGTCCTGATGTCAAACATGGTAGAAACCACTTGATTACTGGTCAATGATGTAAACCGTTAACAAGCGCGAGGGAGATCACCATTAATGTCAATGATTCCCAAGGTACCCTAGTACATTCTGATGAATGTGAATGGATGCACTGGAGTCAAACATCTGTGGAATCATCGAATTAGAGGTCAATGATGTAAACCTGCTGTCAGACGTGAGGAGGCATGCCATTGAGGCATGCAGGTCCCAAAGTAATAACTGGTTTCTAAGTCTAATTCCTGGATAATGTGTTGAAGTTGACAGGAATAGGCTCGTCAAAGGAGGGCCTTGATGAATCCCCCATCAATGACATGAAACAGACATAGAGATGTAATTGGTAGATCAAATGAACATGGACTAACACAGGTATTAAGACAAGATATTTGTGATGGCTGACTCACGAGATGGATACTTACCTTGAACACTGAGGCACGATAGTAGAAACATGACATGGACCAAAACTTGATGATGCAGTGGATGTTGTAACTTACATCGGGTGACCCAGAGGAGTGAAAGAAACTCAAAGGATTGGCTCAATGCAGAGGTTTAGCGGATTATAATGCATGCAAAAGACAAAGTGTTGTGTTCAAGGGCAACTCTAAGAATTACTTGGTAATGTTCTCAAGAGACTGCTTGGCTTGCTTCTTTCAAATTTTCCCCCATTTAGATAGACGAGTACCTCTTTTTAATTTAACGAGCTCGAGGAGGGTAGCACATGCTTGATATAACTCACCTTCGGTAAGTTCCTCTTCCTTTGTTTAACAAACTGGAAGAAGTAAGGGTTCGGTCCCGTATGGGCCTGTTGATGTTTATTTTAGCGAGACCAAAGACAAAAAACTTGAAGGTTTTTCATGATTATAGAGTCTAGAAAGACACTTAAAAGAGAACTCTCTTATTTCCTTTTTCGTACAGTTAGTCTCACGAGGCCAAAAAAGAGATAAACTACCACTCAAAAGACACCCTTTCGAACCTTTTAACGAGTGTGAAAGGAAGCAAGATCACTCGATGATATTTTCATGTTTAGAGAGTCTGAAAAGAGTTTAAAGGTGACTCTAGGGAGTTCCTATTTCGTGTGTCCATACGGGTCCGAAAAAGAGATAAAAGTCTACCCGGTGCGTTCTTATATTCTTGAGCTTGAGAATGAACTAAGACTATGCTCGTGGAAGTGACAAGGTAAACTAACGATCAAAACTTCTTTGAAACCTGTAGTGTCAAAACTGCAATCCAGAGGTTTAGTGAGGCCATTATATTGTCAAAGAAACCCACAAATAGCTATACCTTATAAAAAAATGGAAATTTGTAAATAGTAATACAAGAAAAATCTTCATTTACCATTTCATTTGCATAAGGATTTGTAGCAGTGGAGATTCTCATTTTGGAGGTGGATCTTGTTTTTCTTGATACCGGAGCTACGGTTGACCGTTTCTCTCGTTGTTTGGACCAGGTAGATCTTCATCTCCCCTTCTTTCAA
The DNA here is from genome assembly GCA_010110895.2 of Picea sitchensis. Lineage (NCBI taxonomy): Eukaryota > Viridiplantae > Streptophyta > Pinopsida > Pinales > Pinaceae > Picea > Picea sitchensis. The sequence goes on from SNQJ01S0012809.1 coordinate 18,783, forward strand.
TTACATGGTTCAAAATTTGTTTTCACAACAATATTTAAATAAAAAAATGAAGCCCCAGGTCATCCAAAAAAGATCAAATCGGCCTCTATTCAAAACGATGGGAAAAAGACATTTGTTTACAAAAACGCTTTTAGAGGGTGGTAGAATAGATGCCAACACCTTGATACTTGAGTAGATAGATCGTTTTGTTAAGGAATTCATAAGAAACTCAAAAATATGCCCACGTAGCCATTGATGAAAATTATTTTAATTTAAAACATTTTATTGTTGTGTAGTTATTATTGAGTAATAAAAAGGAAGGCGCGGTCCCTTTTGAACAATAAGGGCAATAGATTTTAAGTTTTTAAATTACTTAAGAAATTGCCGAAAAATTGAATAATGAAATTCTTGTTTTTCTTTATCTTGTTTGTAGGTGATTTCAGCGATGACCATGATTGAGTGGAAGGAATGGGAGCATGAGCTCGATGATTTGGCCTCTTTGCAGAGTCCTCGCACATGGGCCACGCTGAGAGATTGTGGCCTTCTGAAATTCTTCAAACTACAAAAGATGAAGAAAGAGATTCTTCTGCTTGAGCACATAATCAGCTTGTGGGATGTCACAGAGCAAGGGTTTCAGATCGGAACACAATTCTAACCATCGAGTTGGAAGATGTATACCTCTTGATTGGCCTCTCGAAAAGAAGGGCTCCTATAGATTTTTTCGGACAGAGGGCGCTTCCTGAGCAAGTGGGTGTGTACCTGGCACATCATTGTGTCCCAGGAGCAAGACTGGTGGGGGGTAGAATCCCAATCAAGGATATCATAGAATTAACCCTTTGGTCTATTTTTTTCTCCATCATGAGTGTGACAGGAAGCACTAGTGCACATTTGGCGTTGATATCACAGGTAGCTTATGGTGTACACTGTTTGGAACCAACACTGTTTAACTGGAGCATAGGGTTTCTTCGAAACGTGAAGGAACATGTTTTGAGATGTAGGATGGGGCAGAAGTAGTTCAGATATGGTTCTTTCTTGGTCTCATTCTTCTTAGAGTGCATCCCCCAGATGCAGCCTCAGATTTCATTGGCAGTACGACCAGTGGGAGAACCACGGATGGAACGGTGGACTAGTCTGTCTCCGAGACTAGTGGCAGAGTCAGAGTTCTGTTTCACCAGTGACTTCTTTGTTTGGCTGAGACACTGATATATTTGGATAGAAAACTTTCCATATGCTGAGGTGGACTTTCACGGGAGCATGGATTTAATTCTACCAGCAGGGGAAGATTGGGATGCGTCAGGTGAGAGACTAAACAACACCTTGTCTAGTGTTTTTTGTTTTAAGTTTTTAACGTATGTATATTTTTTTGGGTATGTAGAAGAGTTTTTAATGGATGTATTGTTTTCAACATGTAGAAAAGGGAGCAGTGCGTCCGGTTGAGATACCAATATCGAGACGTCGCGGGGGTGTTTAGGTTGCAGTAGATCTGGGGGTACCAGTGATAGGTCTCCGGGAGGTTGAAAGAAAACTTCAAGGCCTTATGATGGGCATTCCTCCTCTACAGAGGAGAGAAGTGCCTTTACATCTATAGAGACACACTCTGGGGATGCCCGAGAATGTTAATTCTCTACTGAGATGAGTAGTGCGCGCAGTGATATGTTATTCTCAGCATAATGCAGTGTAAAGAGATTAGAGTCTCTCTGGTTATTGTATATTTTGTATGACTTGTTGGACGATGTTGTATGGGTGTGAAGACCCAAAATTTTTCTCTTCCAAATACTTTTTTGATGTAATCAAAACATTTTCAGTCACGCTATGTATATATATACAGTTTCGATTTTTTACAGTGCCAGAATATTTGTAAATGATGATGTCTTTAATGTGATGTGTTTTAATTTATATGTGATGTACAATTTGTTTTCCTTCATGAAACCTTATCTATGGGCGAGATACTGATCCATGATGTAATTGGCTAACGAATCTGAAACATTGTTGAGTTCTCTTGGAATATGTCTATATTTGATGTAATCAAATATTCGTTCAAGATGACAAACTCGTAGGTGGAGACGTAGCAGGATAGGATTATGAATAGTGTAGATACGATTAAGTTGGCATACCACGAGTTGTGAGTCTAGGTTAACAATCATACGAGAGATACCTAGGGAGGAGGCTTGGGTGAAAATTCCGATGACAACATGATATTCTGCCATGTTATTAGTTGTTGGTCCTAAGCAAATACCTCCTGAACTCACCAACTCATCAAATTGGTAAATGACCCATGCTACCGAAGCAATGTTCTGGGTGTGTCGACTAGCGCTATCCGAAAACCCGACAAAGATAGGAAAGGAAGAAGTCATCTGCGCATGAAAACACAAGGCACAGTTATGAGTGGCAAAGGTAAAGACTCGAGCACGCGAAAGAAACAGACACACCAAACTAAAATACAATAATGTACAAAGTACACATGCTAGGTGATCTAGGCATTGTACTTTTTAAGGTAAAGCCCGTTTCGGGGCTCTCCTAGGGAGATTCCATCATAATCGACTAACTCGTAGGCACCTCTGTGCAGAACATATTTCACAATGTAAGGGCCATGCCATAGAGGTTCTAACTTACCTGTCCCTAGTTTGTCATGAGCCTGGTCATAGACGAGGACTAAGTCTCCTTCTGCAAAATTTCGAGGATGGACGGATTTGTCGTATTGATTTTTTATCCGTTTCTGATGTGCCTCGTTAACGAGAGCATCATCATGACGTGTTTCGTCTAGTTTGGTCAGATATAAGAAACGTTCTTCTTCGGCAGGAGTATGGGGTAGGAGTTCTACTTTAAGTTTCAGAGATGGAATCTCACACTCGATTGGTAAAACATCTTCGATGCCATACACTAGATGGAAAGGAGTGAACCCAGTTGCGGTTTTTACAGAAGTACGGTAAGCCCAGAGAGCGGAGAAAAGTTGTAGATGCCAGGATGTCTTATTTTCCCCTACCATGCGTTGAATCATTGTTTTGAGGACCTTGTTGATGGCTTCAACTTGTCTGTTGGTCTGAGGATAGTATGGGGATGAGTTTTCATGGTGAAAACCCAATTTGGCATGCAATTCACTCATCATCTAGTTATTAAAGTGTGAACCGTGATCGGTGACAATGGCGCGTGGTACACCAAAATGAGTTATGATGTGGTTAAAAACAAACAGAGCTGCGGTACGACCATCGTTCAGAAAGGTAGGCACAGCCTCAGCCCATTTTGTAAAGTAGTTAACGACGACGATTATATAACCGTGCCCCCTGGCTGAGGTAGGCTTACATTGCATGAAATCGATATCCCACTTGGCAAAGGGGTCGATGGCGATAACGGGGTGCAGCGTAGTAGGGTGGGTGCGTGCCTTGTTATTAAAAACTTAGCAGGGTGGGCATTTTTTGACTACCTTAATACAATCTTTGAAAATCGAGGGCTGAAAAATAGCCGGCACGTAGAATTTTCTGGCCTGTAGCCATCCCAGAAAGGTGACCGCTACAGGTCCAAGGTGGTAGTCATTCAGAACGCGTTCAACCTCTGCATGAATCAAACATCGTCAAAGGATAGTATTAATACCACGGTGATACAAGGTGTCGCCGACGATAAGATAACGACGAGAATGGTGGAAAATATGTCGATGCTCTTCACGGGAAGTGTTAGGGTGAAAGAGTTGGGTTTGGAGATAAAGGAGGATGTCTCCATACCAAGGATCAGAGGTGTTGATAAGGAAAAGATTTTTGTTAGGGAGAGAATATCTAGGTTTGATATCTTCATCAACATGGGGGAGGTCGTAGATAAGCTCCGCAAACACGAGGGACTTTTTGGCTTTGGACTTTGCAAATTCAAGATCGAATTCCTGAAGGATGACGATCCATTTTGAGTATTTTCCCCCAAGCACTTGACGTGTCAAGACATGGTACATTGGGTTTGAGTCTGCAATCACAGTGGTGGTGCGTAGTAAGATGTAATGGAGAAATCTATGGACAACGATGATGGCTGCCAAAGCCAGTTTCTCTACATGTAAATATCGGAGTTCAGGTCCAGATAGACTCTTGCTCAGGTAATAGATCACATGTTCCTCACCGTTGGGGTCCTCTTGAACTAACACCATTGCAATAGTGGAAGTGGAGGAAGCTAAGTAAAGGATGTAGTCTTTTGTATACTTTGGAGGATGCAACAAAGGTGCATGGGTCAAGGCATGCTTGAGAGCGTCAAATGATCGTTGAGCGATGTCATCCCAGATGAAAGGGGTGTTTTTCTACAACAATCGCATGAATCCTTTAGTTATCTCAGCGTAGTTACAAATGAAACGACGAAGGAAGTTTGCTTTACCTTGCAAACTTTGGATTTGGGTCAAACTAGTAGGTGGGGGTAAGGCTAGAATAGCCTTAATCTTAAAGGGATCCACCCGAATCCCATCTTTAGAGACAATGAAACCGAGGAGTCAACCAGATTCGACAGCAAAACTACACTTGTGTGGGTTCAAGCGGATACGGTAAAATCGACATTGAAGAAAAATAGCCCATAAGTGATCAACGTGATCTGATCGATTGGATGAGTGGGCAGGTAAGTCATCGAGGTAAGGTTCTGCAATATGCTTGATATCGTGGAAAGAATATGACATGGCCCACTGGAAAGTAGCACCAGCATTTTTGAGACCAAAAGGTAGCTTCCGATAGGTGAAAGTTCCTCATGGGCAGGTAAAGGCTATGTTATGTTGATCAATAGGTAAAATTTCAATCTAGTTATACCCAGAGAAACCATCCATGAAAGAGAAGATTACACTCCTAGTGCAATTATTAATGATCTGGTCGATGAAGGGAATAGGGCAGTTGTCCTTTGGAAAAGCCTTATTGAGATCACGATAGTCAACGCAGACACGAATGGTCCCCTGTTTTTTGGCAACCAGAACAAGGTTGGAGACCCATTCTATCAAAGGGACAAGATAGATAAAGCCAGATTTTAAAAGTTTCTCAACTTCTTCCTTTATAGTTGTGATTTTCTTGGAATGAATTGGGCGGAGTTTCTGTCGAACAAGTTTCGCACCTGGGTAAGTCTTGATTTCTTGCACGACGATCGAAGGGTCAATCCCTGGCATTTCTTCGTAGCTCCAAGCGAAGACATCACGGAAATCTTTAAACAGAGCGGTGTAATATACCACTTCTTCGGGTGTGCAATTTGCACCAAGGTTAATGTTTTCCACAACGCCTTATTTGATCAAAATATCAATAACGATCGTAGTAGAGATATTACCTAGATTCCGCTCAGAAAGAGTATCTTGTGTGAGGATGGGAGATTGTGGAGAATTGGTAACATCAGGAGGGAAGATAGAGTGTATGCCTTTTTGAATTTCTTCCAAAGGCGGAAGAAAGGAGGATCGATGATGGTTATAATCCCAAGGTACGTCGTCAATACTAAGCATTTCCATTATAGATTCATTGGAAGGAAAAATTTGGGAAATGTAATTGATTGCAGATGATAGGGAATGCAACCATGATGGCATTGAGTAGGCATCAGGTACCAATAGGTGTGGTTTTTCTGAAGAGGAAGAGGCAGATTGAATAGCAACGTATGCGGCCTCGGCTGGACTAAGTGGCATGGTGTCACCTAGTACATCAAATTCCATAGGACTAGGTACAATCCAAGGGTCAGATGATTCCAAAGATTGATAATCCATAGTCGAAATCATATTG
>SNQJ01S0012809.1:24941-35907 GCA_010110895.2 Picea sitchensis
AAGCCTTTCCAACAAGCCAAAGACATGACACAAGTAGAGGCTCCCTCATCCAAGATAGTTCGGTGGATTTGTTGATTGTGAACAACAACATCGATCAGAAAAGCTAGTTGGTGGGAGAGTCGAGGCTGATGATCATCCAGATTAAACGTGAGGTTATTAGATGACTCAGGATCAAAAGCACTGATGGCAGCTAAGAGCGTTCTATGTTGGTTGGGACAGTGTTGTAGAACTTCCAAAGAAGACATAGCACACGATGCTTGAGCCAAATCTTAAACGATGTTGTAGTTTTGGGTAGCCCGTGAACTAGGATTAAAGGTAGATTTCTGGGTAGTGCTCTTAGGAGGGCGTAATATGGAGTCAAATGAAGGTTTCTCGATCTGAAGTGGCCCAGATGGAGGGCTAGCATACGAAGGACTAACGGAAGATGGTAATGGGTCCGGTAAGGAACCGTTAGTGGTCTTCGGCTTATCAGGTTTAATCAGCGTGTCATATGTCATAGTGAGAGTGGTCAGATTAATCTCGTTAAACATGTAAATGTGGGCACTTGTCGAGGCCTCATCACGGGATTGGTTGGAACTGCCCCCTGGAGTGGGGGTTTGAGCAACCAAAGATTGCTGCTATGGAAAAGGATGGGTAAGCACAACGGGTTGTGAATTTCACTTAAAAAGTTTGGCCACTTCATCACAATGTGGACAGTCTCAGGTGTAGTGATCATCGCCACAAATGAGACATGGGAATTTTGGTTTCGATTGTGGTTTCTTTCCGGCAGCAGGGGTTTGAGGTTGATTTTTTGGTTGTTCATTGTTGTTGTTTTTCTTCAGTTTATTTTTTGCTTTCTTCTTGCCTCTAGATTGTTGTGAAGGGGTCGATTGGACCGTATTCACCTCAGAGACCTGAGTTTGAGGGGAGGTAAAAGAGGGTGTGGTCAAACTGGGAGCATACATCGAAGCGGACTGCTGGGTTGTTCCAGTCGACTGGGAAGTAGATTGGGTTTTGACGGAGCCAATGAATCCATCCGTATGCGAGGTAGACGATGGTTTGGATGGATCGATAGTGGCATGGGTAGAATTTGGTATCAATTTGTACAGAGTACCAGATTGTGAATAAACCAAATCTAAGTACGGAGCTCGAGTGATAGCTTCTTCCTCGGTGACTACACCACCCATAGCAACATCACGAGCGATCTGGGGTAGCAGTGATTTAGTGAACCATTCCGCTAATAATTAGTCAGGAATAACTGCTTTGATTAACCTTCATCATCATCTCCATTCATGAATATGATCAGAGATATGTACAGAGGTTGTTTGACGAAGGGAGGTCAATAGTTCGGTACCCGTCTCGTATTGAATGGGTAGTTGGAAGTGTGTGAGGAAGGACATGGCAAGGGAGCTGAAATCGTGAAAAGAGGCACATGGCAGTTCAATATACCACTTTGTTGTAGAACCTGTAAGCATTCGGTGGAAAAGACGCAAACGTATAGAATCGTCCATGAGGGAGTTCGATGAACACCACAAATGGAAAGTCATCACATGGTTTTTTGGGTCTTCTCCGGACTTTTCGTCAAATTTTGGAATATTAGAAGGAAGTTTAGCTGGAATAGCTGGCCAAACTGAAGAATGAAAAATAGGATCATTCATTAATCGAGACAAGTCTGGGAGGTCCAGAGTTGCTAGGAAAGGTAGTTGTCGGTTAACCTGCGGGTAATACTGGTGTGGCATAGGAACACCAGTAGGACCATACACTATGTTAGGCAGATAATTTTAACCAGTGGGTCCTCTTGTATAAGGTTGGTGTTGACCAGGGTACACAGGATTTGAGGTGGTTCGAGAAACATGGGCGAGTGGAGGATAACCGAATGGGTTTTGAGGATTATAAGCCAGATTTGGCATTAGTCCATAAGAAGGATATAGATGAGTCGCTTGAGGGGGAAGAGGTTGTTGCGGAGCTTGACGATTGTGTCCCCTCGAGAACTATGGGTTTCCTAGAAAAGGGATATTCCACAGATTGGGTGTGGGAGACACATTTTGTCCATACAGTTGATGGTAGGCTCCGGATTGAGGTTGCCCCCCAGCATGAGGGTGCCCTCCAAATGAAATTTGTCCTCCGGTGGGAGGATGCCCCCTAGCTTGAGGTAGAGTTCCCGTAATTTGGGAACCAGACGTAAATGACTGACCGGTGCTACTTAATGGGTTAAAGCCACCAATACTGGTCCCTCCGAGTTGTTGTATAGGTATAGAAATTCCAGGCACAACTTGGGTAGTACTGACAATGAAAGAATTCAGTGCTCTGTACCCAAAAGGGAGTGATGATGAAGGTCTAGGTTTTACTGGTGTGCCAATTACAGCTTGGCTAACCACCACATTACCGGTGGGAATAGTCGGCACGTGAGGGACCATTGTAAAGTGAGCCATCTAGAGACAAAAAGTGTACCTTGGGCCAATGGACGATGTGTTCGGATCAACGGATGGTGTAGCTGAAAAAATGGTAGTACCGGTAAAATGATTTAAGGGTACGGTGTAGGTAATAGGCACATCGACACCTATTCCTGTTCCGTAAAGATCCCGCACCATGCGCGGTGTACTTCAAACAATTTTTTTGGTCCAAAAGGGGTCTTCGACTAGAGGGTTTTATTGAGACCCAGTTGGAACGTTAGAAGGACTGACGACGAAAAATTCACCAGCTGAATTCAGTTGGAGAACATGTCTCTCATATCCTTCAGGAATACGGAAAGCCTTCGGAGACTCTGAAACAATTCGAAAATTCTCTAAAGAGGTGGGAACTTCTTCTTGGGAGGTTATAGTGTCATGAACCATGCTCTGTTGAGGAGATTCCTCCATAGAATGAGGGGGTAAAGGGGTAGTCCCTTCCATATTTTCTGGAGGAAGTCCCTGTAGCCTACGCGAACGGCGTGGAGGGTCAATGTTGGCAAAAAAGAGTCGGCGAAAAAAATCTATGGCCAACTATCGAAAAGAAACAACATACGCTAATAGAATCTAGGAATCACAACCAAGCAAACAAAACCTTCTCTTGATGATCGTGCTAGTTGGTGATGAAATCCAACATCGCATGATCAATTCAAGAAGGGGTGGGGATATGGTGGAACAGTTACAATGGTGACCTGCTTAACGAACTTTCACCTTGGTGCAAGCTTCCACACAGTAATTGTGGATTTACCCTCCAAGGAGCCTGAGTGAGTTTGACCAATGTCTGTTCCAGGTACAGTGAGACTTCCCTTCACTGTCACCTTGTATAAGACCCTAAATATTATGGCCACTAAGGTTACCAATTTGCAGTCATCCCCTAGGCGGGTACAATCGACAGTCCAGTCCGAACGTACGAGCAGGGTATCTAGACCGAAATCAACTTGAAAGGCTTCCACTCAACATTGTGGGTATACCTTTAAGTGATCCCCATAATACGATCTGACTACTACAATTAGTCAAACCACAGAGGGATAATCTTCGTATCTTTCTCGAGTGCAACCTCGTGCATAACCCCTGTGTGAGAGGGGGATCCCAGGCAGACTTATACGACAATAGGATTTGACTCTCCCTACCTCAGGATGCTAATGTTTGTTTTGGAAACTTTGGAGAGTTATGCTCACAGCCTAATCCAAAGTGCTAATCCTAGTATACTGTTGGTGGAGGATCCTAGAAAAGAAAAATGTTCTAGATAGTTTTTAATTAGCGTTCATTTTATAGTTGTTATTTACTCAAAAGGGGTATATGAAAGTGAAATGGATGGAATGATGACTCAATCCCCAAAAAATGCATCAAAGATGATAAGTAGTCATTTTTTTCCGATGAATGTCTATTTAAGGGAGACAGAGAGAGTTATTTTCACTAACAAACACTAATAAGGAATGTCCTCAAACAAATTTTCTTCAATCAAATCCAATGTGGTGCTAAAACTTTTTGGAAATGTCTTCTAATATGCAAATCAATCACTAAGATGTCTCTTTATTGTTTGTGTGTGAATACTGATTAATTCAAAACGACACTTATCCTGCCAATTAACCTTTTGAATCAAGGAAACTCATACAAGCATAAGCAGGTTTCGTACAAACAACACACCCTCTTGCTGTGATCGAAAACAAGAAGCAAAAAGAAAACATAGAAAATCAAGAATTTCACACAAAAGAGAGATGCAGAAGAACAATGACTTCAGCAAAAACCAAATGAAGAGATTCGTAGACTTCTGATGTCCTTCACCAGAGTTTCTTGCTCAGTCGAAAAGGAGAGAAAAAACAGTGTATGGATTTCAAACTCCCAAGAGCAGAAAAACTTAAAAAATAATGAAGAAGGCCACAAAATCTAAACAACAAGGTATTTGTTCCTTAGAAGGAAGGATGTCAAAGTTCAGTGGGAAGAAGCATTGACTCATAGAGAGGCTCAACAAGTGAAACACAGAGATTGGACCTTAGAAAAAGTAATTCTGGAAAGATTTTTTTCCAAAAGAGGGATGGCTCTCTGGTGTAAAGGGATCCAAGAATTATAGCGCTCTGTCTAACACATCTAGGGAGCGTTGGTGCTCTATTAACATAGCCACAGGGGCGCCAGGCTTAAAAATCTCATGAAAATGTCCAAAAACCCAAAATTTCAATTGAATTTTGGCAATCAGGCTGAGTGTGATGGAGCAAGGAGTCAATCAGCACATGAAATCAAGAAAAAAGGGGTGAACAAGGTCTGAAAACAATCAAAGGGTAATACAAGGTCTATGAGGAAAAATCAAAACCGAAAGTTTTGATTCGATACTCCCCAGTGGAGTCGCTAGTTTTTGTTGAAGGAAAATCTCCCTGTGGACAGGTAGATCTCCTCTTGAGAGCTAGACTCTTAACTCTTCAAACAGAAGACACTTATCATGGACATTGACTTCCTTTTAGATTTATATAAACTGATGTATGAGGAGGAAGGAGAAAAGAAGTACCTTTTACCAACGTTTGTCCCTACACGCTCTGAGTTGAGCTCCGATATTTCGCTCCTCCATAAGCCCTGTAGACAAAAAATAATACAACCACTTCCTATTCTACTGATATCATATTGAAATAGACCTATCTATTAGAGACAAGTTCATGTGAGATTAAACACAAACTAGAAAGAAACAGGCCAAGCATGTCATATTGATGAGAACAGTGACGAAAGTAACTTACAACCATAGATGCGAATGCAACAGCTTCGTCAAATCCCCTTTGTTAACCCTTGCTCAAAAGGTCCACGATCCGGATGACAACAACTTCACTTTACTCCAGTTCACTGTATGTTTCCTATGAGATCATAGGTTTCATGCTTCAAATTCTTCCTCCTTTCCACCATGATAGAGCCTGTTTATATAGGTTTAGAGAGGCCTAACCTCTTGAGGTATCTTTAGGGTAAGTTGAGGATTTTCCTCCTTGAGTCAGGGATCTTTCCTAAGATCATGGCTGAACCAGGAATTCGAATTCAACTGCCTTCCAAGATTGAAATATCTTCTCCTTATTCTCCTCAACAGACCAACTCCTGCCCAGAATAGGCAGCGCTCCCTCAAAAGGGCCATCAGAGCGCTATAGCGCTTTCTAGTAGGCTTTAGGGGGGCAAAAACACTCTTAAAATCAATAGCGCTCCTCCTGAAGGGTTGTTTGGTGTTATAACGCTCCCTAGCACTTTATAGGGGAGCACCAACACTCCTAAGAGTGATATAGGGGAGTTCTCTCTTCTAAAACCCTAGATTCAATGATTCTTTCAGGTGGAAAGAGGTTCTTAACTTTAGTTAACCATTCCTCTTCCTTCAAATCAAGTGTTTGAGGCATTTTAAGTGTCTCCTTAGTGTCGTCATAAGTATGACATAGGCATCATGGCAGTATGCTTTGCTTGACACTTGCGACACTTATGAGAAACATGTGAGACTTGCGACACTTATCAAAGCGAGTAATGTTGATGTGTAACAATACAGGTTGAGTATGATGAGCCCATTAATATATATTGTGATAATACAAGTCCCATCCGTATCTCAAAAAAACCGGTGATTGGTGTGGACCCTGACCCTCGGGTCAAGATCCACGCAGGATCATTCTAAATCTGCCCTTGAGTCTGGCTGACTTTTCGATTCCTCCGCAGAGAATCCCACACACGCACAACAGTGTTTTCCACAGGTCCTTATAGGTATGCGAGCGTGATCAAACACAAGGCATCAACCAAATATCCTGACCAACAATATGATCACGCCCTTTGCCAAATCAAGATTTTGGGTTTCGTGATATCACGATTCCTATTGTTGAGTTTCTTCTCTCTTCACCCCCCGAAACCCGAAATGTCGAATTGCCGAAATATTTGGCCACATCCTCTTCCACATTTGTGTCACGTTTCGTGACTCCGAGAATTCTAGAGTAAATAACCCTGACCTCTTATCTTCAAAAATACTGAAATGTCGAACCCCGATGCGTTCACGCAACTAGTTTTCCCAACAGGTATGACCGGGACTTTTCGTCAATTCGGAGTTTCAGACTTTGCGACTTCAGGAATCTAGATACAAGTCTTTCGGCTCTCCAACCTCTGAAACCCCAAAATAGTCAATGAAGTTTGACTCCGCCTGGCGACGAGTATGCCACCTCTCTTCTCTGCTATACTCTGTCTCTCAGATGGATTATTTCCACCTATCCACTCGAGATTTCTGGCTTTCAGGACTTGAATGAACCTATAACAACCGTTCCTCACCCACTTCAAAACCCCGAACTCTGAAATTGCACCTTCCACAAGATCAATGACTACAAGCCTTCGTTTGATATGATGACCCATGTTATTTTGGGCTTCTGGGTACCGGGAGTTTGAAACTCTCAATCCAAAAACACTGCCTCCTCTGCCTTTCGACAACTGAAGTGCCGAAATCCCATAATTCCACACCAAAATCCTGTCATGACTCATGACTTCGGGACTTCTTCTCCACTATGCCTCGACACCTTGTCGTCAGGACCCCCGAAATGCCAAATTCCAAAATTCTGAAGCGCCGAAAATTCTACGCCTCGTCTTCACACATGATAATCCATTTCACAATTCAGAAGTTCGAGTGACCAAGGGATTTGTCTTGCACTCCTGACTTACAAAACCCTATTTGTTGAAATGATCTTGACGGCTCGACAGTCACGATCAACGGTCAACATTGAATCTTGAAACCAATGTATTGGGTTCATTCAACCCTTATCCACCCTGCAACTCCTCTGGATCCTATGGTCCTCACAACATCATGAGTTCTCCACAGAGAATTTCAACCGTTCAATTCCTTCCTCTGAATCTCTGCTCAACAAGCCAGTTTTCTTACACTGGAACATACTTCTGCGAGGCGACTTCGACCCCATCTCTCTTTGAATACTTCAAAGGTGCTAACCCTCCTGAGCTTTCTATTACAACTGCAAGTCTCGAAAGGACTCCTGCACGCACTATTTGCGGCAATCTTTCAAATACTTTTGTGTATTTGATTCTTCGACTATGTGCACTCTTGACAACAACAGTCTTTCACTCTTCAACCTTAGTTGATAAATTCTAAGGCTTCAACTAGCCTATGCACACCTTGCACGACTTCTGTGCTTCACCTACACTTCTTCTGGAATGAGAACAATGATATCCTTCCTGAGCTTTCTGAGATAAAACTCAAAACCCTTGTCAACGCACACCTTGCAAACGTTTCACTGCACTCCTTGCAGGAACTCTCCCAGGAAGAGAAACAATTGAAACTCATTCTTCTCCTCTACGAACTTCATATACTTAACATGAAATCACACATTCAACACAACATTGGAACAAATGTGTAACAAAGAGAATAAAACAACTGTAACCATACCATTCAACAATGGTAAACAGTGAGCATCATAACACCATGAAAATTGAGTCAAAGCTTCATATATTAACTCAAGTGCTCCTGTACATGGGTTCTCCTCTACAGTTCTCTGCTATATCTCAACATCTTATGAAATCTCTCTTCTTCTGTTCTCATGATACCATAATACAAGGGTGAGAGTGTCTATATCTGTTTTCCCTCCTACTCTCTAAACTATCTAATCTATGAATTCAAATCTACTTAGTTTCATTAATTACATATAAATGCATTTACATACTACAGATGAGAGTAATCGCTCAAGATCTATTTACAATATCTAAAATATAAATGTAAGTACACTTTCCCCAGCTATCACATTAATATTTGCTTCATTAATTTTTCAAAAACATTTCAAAATGTGTAAAATGTGTGTTGCGCTTCTTCCAACTGTCTTCCGACTTATGCTTGCTTGGATTGATTCTTATGATGCTCCTGCATCAGTGATGCACTCCAAGATGAAGCACATTCCAATCAAGTATCAATTTCTACGGGAACAGGTTGCAAAAAAGAACATCAAAGTTGAGTATGTGGGCACAAAAGAATAAGTGCTAGACATCTTTACAAAACCATTTCCAAGGGAAGCCTTTGAATATCTTCACCAAAGACTCGGAGTTATTTCTACTCCAAAATGAATTCTTTTTGAATTCTTATCTTATATGTCTTAGATGTACATGAGGAAACACCATAAGAGGACAGTTCAGTCAGGGGGAGTAGCATGGGACGGAAAGATAGATTTTCCGTTGATGACAAAGGGGGAGAGATTTATCAGATGTAGAGGACATAGGAAGATTTATCAAATGAAGAGGATAGAGGAATGGTTCAAGGAGGAGCATGAGTGATATGATTTCATTATTGCATCAGAGTGTTGCCATCAATGCCAAAGGGGGAGATTGTTGATTAAGGTTGGTTGTCATTGATGTCAACCCTTGAAGAAAGCCTCGTAGCACAAAGGTTTGGGTAATGGACCCAATATTGTTTGATTTAAATATGACTCATTATTTTTTTTTCATGGTTTATAAGAAGTAAATATTTATGAACTCCAAAGTGGTCCCCTTATGGTGAAATCCCTCATGGGAAGACGCTTTGTGGAGTAAGAGAACCCATGCTTAATTGTGTAATAATGAGATGAAGAACAGTGAATATGTGAGGGAAACTATGCTATATGGATATTGTTTGTCATGCCATTTCCGGTGGTATGTATAACGTCACGTAAGTCCTCACGATTAGAGAGTTATGACCATGTGAAGTTGGAGAACCCAGGTTTGGTTAATGGACCCAAGTTTGTTTGATGGATAAAGGTATGATTTTTTCTATATTTTAAGGTAATACTATTCTATATGGATATTACATGTCATTCCATTTCTGGTGGTATGTGGAATGTCACATAACTCCTCATGGTTTGAGAGTTATGGCCTTACGAAGTTGGAGGACCCTCATATGTCATCTAGAAGCCCCAAAAGGTCAAAGTAGTCAAAGTGGTTTAAGATATTTGAAAATGTAAATAATAAAGCGAAGTGATGAGTCTATTATAATTCAAATTGAATAGAATATAAGTTATTTCAATAATAAATTTAATGGAGAAATTAGAAGTGGGTTAACCCTAAAATAAGGAAAGTGGGCCAAGTGACCTAGAAGATATTTTTAAGGAAGCAACTTGGAGAGTATAAATAAGAGGAAAGGATTTCTCATTTTAATGACACTTGAGAATATTGAATATCTAAAGGTTTTTGAGGTAACCAAGGATATCTAAGCCAAATTTCTGAGGGAAGGTGAAGAAAAGAAGGCAGAAATGCAAGGAAGGATAAATTCTTTTGATGGTTCTTTCTAAGGTATGTTATTTACAGGTCATCTCACCATTTTCTCTATAATGTTTTTTATATAATGATTCAGAATGTGAAATTGATATGAAATTGAGAAAAAATACCCAAGTATCTGTGGTAAAAAATTCATCTTGTGGTTCGTTGTATTTTTGGAGTTACACTCTGTGGAAAATAGGGTTTGTGTCTAGTCTTGAAACTAGTCAAAGACAGATGTTTCGGGTAAAAACATCATAACATCTTCATAACAGATCCAAATTCAGTTAGACAACATGTGTTGGTTAGGTTACAGTCTGTAGTATTCTGGGTAACTGTTTTCAATTAATTCAAAAAATATTTCATGCGGGGCACGATCTACAAGGTCACTCTCTAGAATAAGCCAAAATTCGGCAAGGTATGCCATTTTTGCTATAAATCCTTTTCTGAGAAGTTCCAAGTAGTGAAACCTAGAGGAATTACATAAAACTCACTGAAGAACATTGTGTATTAGTTTCGTATATTTATACATTATAGGTTAAAAGTTATGATTAATTCAAGTTAGGGTTGTTGACTAATCCAAAACTAGGCATGTGAGACTAAAGAAAAGTTTGATGAAAATGCTAGTCTCTTGTTGTTAAAATTAAGGAAGGTTTGCAAGAATGTGATCATATACACCAGGTCTATTACAGAGCTACAAATAATATTTATATGATTAAATTGATGAGACATTTTGGTTGAGGTACATGTTGAGTACATGGTTGAGACAAGTAGTTGATGAGTTGGCACATACATGAGGTGTATAGTTGATGATGTTGGTACATATTTATGAGTAGTTGAAACATTATTTGTACATACTTGGTACATGGTTGGATGCACTTGTTTATTGTACAAGATGATTACAAGTTGTTTGGTATAGGTTGGTGCATGGTTGATGCACTTGTTTATGGTACAGGTTGATTACAGGTTGAGGTACATGTTGATGCATGGTACAGGTTTACAACGATATATCTCACACTGATAGCGTGACAATGGTTCCATCATTATACTTATACTTCAGGGTGGCAGGATCGGGAAAGGACAAGTGGTTGTAGCCACCTTCCGGTTGTAGTTGGAGAACATAGGGGGTTGTAGCCTCCTTCTATTTGTAGCCAGAGAATTGGGGAGTTGGAGCTTCCCTTAGGTTGTATCCTGAGAAAATAGGGGGTTGGAGCCTCCTTCCAGTTGCAGCTGGAAAACAAAGGAAGTTGGTGCTTCCAATGAATGTAATTCTTCAAGAGATATAAGAAAAAACATTTCATGGTTTTCTCCCGATTTTGGTTTCCATG